>PVHT021183696.1:689471-778104 GCA_004024745.2 Catagonus wagneri
ACCACAGCTCACAGCAACGCCAGATCCTTAACCCACTGAGCGAGGCCAGGGATCGAACCCGCAACCTCATGGTTCCTAGTCGGATTCGTTAACCACTGAGCCATGACGGGAACTCCCTATTATTAATTTTTTTTAAATCTCATGATAGTGCAGACTGATTGAAAGAAATATATCTGCTTGACTGCAGAATCAAGGAGAAATGGTGTCATACTCAACCTCTCAGCTGTTTCTTAGTGAAGAATTAACTTGAAAGCTTTTTAAACATTTGCATTCTTACTCTAAAGCTAGTCAATGCACAGAGTGCCCCATGTGAGAAAGAGAAATCTACTTTTTAATGGACAACTGGCGAAGACTGCATTTTAATAATTTTAAAACCCAAAGAGTCATCTCTTCAACCGCTTTATTCTGTTGTACCTATAAAAACCAAGAGACATTTTCAAAACGCACAAGATTTGTATTAAAGCTTATACTTGATGAATTTAAAGACCTCTATAAGAAAGAATGAGCACAGCCATACATCACAGGAGAAATGAAAATGAAACACAAGTTCTTCACTCAGCATGAGACAGCAGCAATGCACCACATCATCAGATCCCTAAAATTAATCACCAAAAGTACAATTCCTTTTTTTTTTTTCTGGTACTTTTAACCATAATATTACATCCTCAAGTTATAGCAAAGATAATAATACTCATTCCTAGAGGGAAAAGGCAGGGGGAGGGAAGAGACACAAAAATGGCTCATCATAAATCATTCAAAGAATATTGACAAATGGAACAAATTTTGTTCTGTATGTCCTAGGAGAATATACAATAAAAGGGCATGAATGCTTCATACTAATCAAAGATCCTGCTACTACTTAAAAGAAAAAAAAACTCTATGAATGGAAAAAAGAAGTAACATTTATAGACAATACACTGTTAAGTGCTTTACATATGTTACCTTATTTAACTTTCCTAGTCATCATGAGGAGAGTATAATTATCTCCCAATTTACTGATTTAAAACAAATTAAAAAACCCACAAAACCTGAGATTAAACAATTTGTTCAAGGTCATAGTGTCAGCAAGTGGTCAAGTTGGGATTTGAGTCCAGGTCTGAATGTTTAACAAAACTCTATTATCTTCCCAGGATAGTTCTTTCATTCACTCAACTATTATTTGCTAAGTATCTATTACTCATCTATGTTATGTATTTAAGCCAAAATGGTAAAAAAAATGAAATGTTACTGTCCTCAAGGAACCTGAGAATCAGCAGAAGATTCTACATTCTTTGCCTGTAAAGAATGCAGTGTTAAATCTAGAGGATTTACTATTAGGTCAGCAAGTGGTAGAGTTGGAGGGAGGGAGATAACACGATAGCTTTAAGGAAAAGTCCCTAGACCTGAAGGGTAAGAGTTAGCCAGCTCCAGATGCAGAGAGAATGTTGTGTGTAAAAGCTTAGGGTCGGAGCAAGGAGGGGAACTTTTGGAGAATAAAAGAAGTGCAGTAAAGTTGAAGCTTGGATACAGAGGACATAAAACTCACTAGGGAATGTCACTAGCCCATGGTGTTGTGCCTTTTTCATAGTTCATAACAAGGATTTTCAATCTTTTATAAAGTGTTACAATATGCCATTGAAATATTTTAAGCAAAGAGTGACATGATCACATTTGGATTTTCTAAAAGTCTCTCCAGCTGTAATATGAGAACTGACTGTAGGCTTCACAAAAAAAAAAATGTGGGAAAATGAGTTAGAAAGCTATTGCACTAGCTCAAGGAAGAAAGGAACAAAGAATAGAAAATTTCTTCCTTATGGAAATGGATAACATTTGAGACATATACCTAAAAATAAAATCTAGAATTTGGTTTTCTGTTTCCTGTTTGTTTTTTCTTTTTACAGCTATACCTGTGGAATGTGGAAGTTCCCAGGCTAGGGGTTGAATTGGAGCTACAGCTGAGGCTTATGCCATAGCCATAGCAACACCAGATCCAAGCCACATCTGCAACCTATGCTCTTTCTTAACCCACTAAGCTGTAACAGGAGCTCCCCATCAGAATTTTTGACCTCTTTTGGGATATGGATGGAGAGGTGTCACCTACAGAAAGAGTAACTCAGAAACTGGTCTGCAAACTGATTGAATAGTGGTACCACTTATCAAGATTAGGAACGTAGAACGAAGGGCTATATGTGACAATTTCATAAAAATAACCTTGTTATTATTATCAATAATAATGATGATAGGAGTTCCCATTGTGGCACAGTGTAAATGAATCCAACTAGTATCCATGAGGATGTGGGTTCGATCCCTGGCCTCCATCAGTGGGTCGGGGATTCGATGTTACCATGAGCTGTGGTGTAGGTCGCAGACATGGCTTGGATTCCATGTTGCTGTGACTGTGGAGTAGGCCAGCAGCTGTAGCTCCAATTCAACCTCTAGCCTGGGAACTTCCATATGCCGTGGGTGTGGACCTAAAAAGAAAATAATAATTATAATAACAATAATGATGATAATCAATTGTTGAATTTTTAACCTTAGTGCAATAGAAACTGTTCTAAAGTGCTTTACATGTATTATCTCATTTTTTCACAACTATCCCTCTGAAGTTATTTTTAACATCTCAATTTTATAAAAAAAGAATTAAGAACTGAAAGATTTAGTAACTTACATAGCTGGTATACACCAATACCAAGTGGATAGGGTGTAAGAAAAATTGTGTTAAAGAAGGATTAAATGCTCTATTTGGGAAAAGATAGTTCAAGGCTTTGTCAGCATCTCCTCTTAGTGGTCTAAGGTCCTAAGGGAATGTCCTGATTCATTTATCCTCCAATGGAAATCACTGGTCAGAAGAATCTATACTATATCCTTGAAAGAAAGAGAGCAAGGTCAAGCTGAGAATGACAGATGTGGCATAGAATCAAGAGCCAGGTAGACACTAATGGAAAGGTCCAAATTTGGAAACCAGCAGGAGAATTGAAGACTACCCCAAACAGCATTACCTAGCACATCTGCCTTATCTGTTGGCAGGAAGATAGCACATGAGAGCACACTATCTTATAGTCTTATATCTATAGTCTTAGATGAAATAAAGAATATCAATAGGAAAATATATTAAAAACAAAATAAAACATACATTTATTTGGGACCAAAAATCTGAGTGATTCTCACTATGTTTTAGCTATGAAGTCTACCAAATAACAGTAAAATCTACAGAAGGAATGTTCTCTGTAAAGTCTACTGATGTTCTTTTATGGTTGCATCAAGGAAAAGTCATTAGTATAATGAAGCAGTATCTTTTGACATAAACTTGCAAGGATGATTTTAAAAGAAAGACTGCAAAAATAAAAATCTTGGTAGAAAAATACAATATATAACTCTATCAGTAATAACTAAATGGTTGGATATCCAAGTAAAACTGATTTATACATAACCACTTTGATTGAACATACTCATTCATATGGTTTCCAAAAGAAAACCAATAAATGTTTCCACGCTTGGCATTAAACATGGTTGTGA
Source organism: Catagonus wagneri (assembly GCA_004024745.2). NCBI lineage: Eukaryota > Metazoa > Chordata > Mammalia > Artiodactyla > Tayassuidae > Catagonus > Catagonus wagneri. The sequence continues at coordinate 692,967 of PVHT021183696.1, forward strand.
GGATGATCAGTAGGTTGTTTTCTTAAGGCAATATCTGTAAACTGTTGTCAGTGGACAGAAATTTTCATTTCCTAAGCAAAACCTAGTCCTTGAGTGATTACATATTTGGAGATCTCTACTTATCTTTCACTTTACACAGTTTCTGCCTCTAAAAAATTTACTTCCAAAGCACAGACCTAGAGACACCTATAATATTTATTTGTTTCAGGAAAACAGTGTGTTTCATAGTTCTTCTTTTTAAAAGAACTTTATCTCAACTAATTAATCCTTAAAACCTAAGACCAAAGCAATGAAAGCAAGTAATTCATGTTTACTGAGAAAGAGCAAATTTAGGCAACTTTCCCAGCATCTCTCAATAAATAAGCATGGAAAAAGGGGTATCCACCAACTATTCTGACATGCTCTCTCTCATGCAAAGAGGACTTTGGGGCATTTTCAGGCTACTAGCCCAAGAGTGCATGCACAACAGTACTCTACAAAGAGGCGAAAACTTTCTAAGCTTGCACAGATCTTGCTGGTGTGATATCTAATGCATCTCTTGAGTCAGCCCTACCTGATCTACTCTCACAGCTGTCAGATTCTCTCGCTCTTAACTTCATCATAGCTTCCTAAATGCTCTCCCTCCAAACTCTCTGCAAACTATCTTAAATGCTATTATCAGACTGAACTTTCTCAAATACAAATTGAGTCTTTTCATTCCCCTAGTCAAATAAGCTTTTGATATGTTTACAAAATAAGCTTCACACTCCTTAGCCTAGAAATCAAATCCTTCTTTTAACACAACTTTAGTTTTTGACTCCACGCCTTACAAATAAACACAAACCCCTGCCCTGCCACACACACATACGCACACACATGCCCTATATTCCAGTTCCCTGAACGTGCCCTGAGTTTTTCTCAAATTTGAGTCTTTGTTCAAATTGTTTTCTAAAGTACCTTTTAACCTCATAGCAGCCTTCCCATCTTTCATAGGACAGCTATATAAAGAAGCTATATCCCGCCCCCAAAAAACTTCAGAGTTTCTGTTGTGGTGCACTGGAAACAAATCTGACTTGTAACCCATGAGGTTGCGGGTTCAATCCCTGGCCTCGCTCAGTGACTTAAGGATCCAATGTTGCCGTGTACTGTGGTGCAGGTCACAGACACAGCTCAGATCCTTCATTGCTGTGGCTATGGCCGTGACGTAGGCCAGCAGCTGTAGCTCCGACTCAACGCCTAGCCTGAGAACCTCCATATACCATGGGTGTGGCCCTAAAAACAGAAAAAAAAAAAAAAACCTACCCAATTCATTCCAGTTTGAACAAATCTATATTTCACTTTCAAACTCATAGTACTTTGGCTTTTGGGGTTTTTTTTTGTTTTGTTTTGTTTTTTTGTCTTTTGTCTCTTTAGGGCAGCACCCAAGGCATATTGGGGTTCCCAGGGTAGGGGTCTAATCAGAGCTGTAGCTGCCAGCCTATGCCAGAGCACAGCCACAGCAACACCAGATCCGAGCCAAGTCTGAGACCTACACCACAGCTCATGGCAACGCTAGATCATTAGCCCACTGAGCGAGGCCAGGGATTGAAACCGCAACCTCATGGTTCCTAGTCGGATTCATTTCTGCTGCGCTATGAAGGGAACTCTGAAACTCATAGTACTTTGAGTACTATGCATCTCTTCAAACACTTTCTTCAATTCTGTTTTTGTTCATCACTCGATTTTAAGTTACTAAATACCAGAACTTAGCTATTTACATTTATTCCCTTTCATCAGCATTGGGCATGATGTTCTGCATATAGTAAACACTGCATTTGTGAAACTGAACTGAATAAAGTTTGATAAATAACATCATAGCACATGTCCATTTTAGGCCCAAATGAAGATAAATGTGTTCTGTAGCATTATCTTTCATTCAGTGAGTGCAAAAGCTCAGTCAGAAACACTACAAATTCTATTTTATAATTACTTTTCATTCATGTTTCTTCAATAAACAGAGACTGTAACTAAAAGGAAGCCTACAACGATCTAACACATGTTGCAATAAAAAGGAACTGTGGACACATTACTTATCCAGTATTAAGCCTGCTCTGTGTCAAGACAGAGATTCATGACATTGTTACATCCACAATTCCAAACAACTTATTAAATATCAGTTCTATACAGCCAAATATCAATGTCAGTCTATACATTCAAATATGTATAGAGGAGATGGAGAAATTATTTTTTATCCTGATTTATAAGCAAATTTATATAGAAACTCGACACCAGAAAGAACTGCTAAGCAAACATACCCTTTCCATACCTGCCCAACCTGTAATATTTAACCTGAAATATATGGTGTTATTATCAGATATATTTTAAATCACATAATAATTATAAAATATAACCTTTACAGACACACTAAATATCAGTTACTGTACCAAGCACTTAATTTACTAATTAATTTAATCTTCAAAAGAACACTATTAAATACTATCATTATACACATCTTACAATGAAGAATAGTAAGTCAGAGATGTTATTAATCTATCCAAGGTCACAACGCTAGCTAGTGGTAGGACACTAATTTAGAATGAGGCCTGCTGGAATGGCAACATATATTTCCTAATTATATGTACAAGTTCATATAATTCAAGCAAAACCTAATCATCTGAAAATGTTACATTTAGATAAATCTTTCATTATTATTTATCATATGATAAGGATAAAACGTTTCCCTGGAGAAACTCTAATTAATATCACTATTAATATACCCTTTTGTTCTTATTGAGAATCTAAAGTAAGATATTAAACATAATGGATGAACATTAACATATATTTCATACTTTTATTCCCATGTTCGTCTAGTATTTTCCAAAATTAGGAGGCTAGGGAAAATTTTTCTTAAACTAGACAAAACCACCATTTATTTTCTGCTAATGTTGACTTGTAGTGGTATATCTAAGTCATTATTCTTCTGAAGAACATAGCACTTAAGACTGTAAATCATCTCATGTGTAAAAGAAACAATACGGCACTTAAAAAAGACGATTCTGAATTAAAATTCTGGCATTTCCAAAACACAAAAGTACAAAACAAGATTGATAACTTGCACGAAAAGAAGTGCATCTGAATCACTAATTTTACTAGTTTCAAGTACAAAATCACTCTGCTTCATTTTACCTCTAACACTGTTATCATGAGAGGGATATATTTATTTAAATTTTGAGTCCCAAATTTCAGATGTTATAATTATGCAATTTGAACATCATCTACCATATCAGTTAACCATGAGAATAAAGCACATTTGTTTCCAATGCTTTCTGACCTTCAAGTTCTTTTGTTATTTAACACATTTTTCAAGGTTGTTAAGCTGGAAATGCTGAAGGACACTGACGTCCTAATTAGTTGGATATACAGATATCCTTCTCCCCTTATAAGTACTATTTTGAGATATTAACAATTTAAGAATTACTTCATAAGATCAGAGGTCTGAAAAGGACTCCAGAAGCTTATCCCTTCTTTCTCCAGGTTTTACTCATATCATTCTATACTTACGCTATTAGTTCTGACATTAAATATCTCCAGGGGAAAAGATTTCATTTCCTCCTTCAGCAATTTGTTTCAGCTCATAAAATGTCCTTACTACTATGAGATTTTTTCCTCTTTGCTCCTGTTTACAATATAAATTTTTAGATGAAATTAAATCATTTTATACTTTCATCTTTAAGATAAATATATTCTACTCCATTTCACGTTACATTTTTCTCCTAGGTTATGAGACCCCAAACACAGAGGTCTACAGAGTTTCTACATTTGCTATTCTTTAGTATCTGAACCGTCCACATCAGTAGCTACAGAGTCACCTGAGGACTTCTGTTGCCTTAAGGCACTGATACAAAATCTCCCTTCAGTTCTGTTCAGATGACCCACCAGCATCTCTGAACTTTGAATACTGCATGCCAATTTACCCTTAGTCCTTTTGCTGGTTTTGATGAATAATATTCTCATAGATAACATACTGTAAAATTGGAATAACCCATGTCTTAAGGGCTATTGCGGCAATAAATGAGTTAAAACATGTAAAGAGCTTAGAACAGTGCCTTGAACATGTAAATAGTCAATAAATGTTAGTTATGGCTCCTGATGCCACTGACACTATTTTTAATGCTCCTGTTACATACTTTTGCTGCTCTTGCTACTATTATTACTGCTGCTACTGCCACTATTATTATTACTACTTCTTTCCTACACTACTTTTGCTACTACTGTTACTTTTTTGATGCTGCTTCCACTGTTATTACACCCTGACAGATGCACTTTCTTCTGCCAAGTGGGCATATCCAGAGTGGACTTTAGGGGGCTAGACATTACCTTCTCCCAACTCCCACCTCTTAATTGTATAGCTGATCACATGGCTTCTAACGGAATGATTATCCACAGTTGATAAAGACACTGCAGCAAATTTAGACAGATCAGGGACTCTAGGTTTTCTGGCCCTTCATCCTTCCTGAGAGCTTTCTGACAGTCTGTCATTTTGAAAGATCTGCATTAATGTTCTTCCATTAACATGAATAATTGAAAATTTGCCTAACAGAAATATCTTTCAATATCACATGATGTTTACCAACTCTGTTAATGGGTTAAAAGTTTCATATGCAAGTACATAGAAAATTATAAGGATAAAGCAAAAATTAAATTTTTTAAAAAGATCTATCATGGGAAATAGTACGCTTTTTCTTATAAGTTGATGTCAAAGGGAATTTTGAAAATAATTTTTTTTTCAAAACAATTTGTATTTTCAGAACTCAGCACAATCATTTTTAATGTTTATTCCTCAAACAAATCCCCATGGGGGAGCATGGCATCACATATGAAAGTTTAAACTCTGGATATGAAGCCATTTAAAGATGGATCAAAATGTGAATAGATTTCACAATCTCTGAGTCACTAGCATGCTGTTAACTGAAGCTCTGCCTGACTCAGAAAGGTAACAGAATAAATGAGTTAGCATTTATGTTTACAAATAAACCAACAGCAACCATGTAAGTAAAGCCTATTTCTATGAAGCTAAAAATGATATTGGGGAACACAAACACATACACACCACAAAGACACAAGAGATACAGACACAAAGGAGAAATGGACATCAATTCCTTTGCCCTGATTTGCTTTGAACCCACTCTAATTCTCTGATGGATTTGATGGTAGACATCCCAGCAGACACTACCTTCTTCCCTCCAATGTAAGATAACTCGCCTTTGTAGTTTCTAAGGTAGCCTGTCCAAGCTGCCTTTCACTGTGCTAATTCTGGGTCACTCAGATTGGTGATCTTGGAGACTGAAACTGTAAGTGAACAGCTATTCAGATGCCATTAAAGGTAACTGTAAGGATAAAATAAAGCCCAAAGTTTAAAGTTACAAGAGGCAAATTCAAATTCACGTAGTTATTATTATCTTAAATATAGACCAATCTGACCTATGTTCATTGTAATCATATAGTTCCTGCTGGTAAAGGATGGCACAATAAACTCTTTACTTTTAGGAAAGGAAATTCCTAAGACTATGACAAAGTGTCTAGAATTGGCACATTTCTTGACAGAAACTTCTATTAAGTATAAATGAAACTACTAGATTATCTAAAAGTAAGTTGTTTTACTTGCTTTCCGCATAAGCCATATATATGTAATATATGAAGGGGAGGTTTGGTAAAGTTTCAGAAGTATTATTTTTATCATTTCCTATGCTTGGTATTTGTCATTATTCATTATCCCAGAAGTACACAGTCATTGCTGTTTTTCTTTTCTGTTTTTCTCTCACAAATAGTGGTCCTCAATCGTGACTACACATTAGAATCAACTCTAAAGTTGTTTGTTGTTGTTTATGATGCTGTTTTATTTTATTCTGTTTGTTTGTTTTTTAAATACTAGTGCTTGAGCCCCTGGCCCCAGGATTCTTACTCAACTGCCTGCAGTGAATGTAAGCTATTAGTATTTTTTAAAAATCCCAAGATGTAGTCAGGGCTGAAAACCCCTGATCCAGAGACATTTACTTTGACTTAGAGCATCAGATCATTATCCTATAATGAATAAAGGCAGTGCTCACTGAAAGGATTATAGTATGGGAGTGCCAACTTTATGTAATTTCTTCTACAGAGGATGGAAAGTACCCTCTGAAAGAGTTGAGATTATTATTTAAGGCACACTTTAAGTTCGATGAGTGTAGGGACTATAACTATCTCGACTACAATGTATTTCCAGGTGTGGTTCTTTGTAACATAAGAAACACCTGATAAAAACTTATTGGATTGGAGTTCCCTTTGTGGCTCAGTGGTTAACGAATTCGACTAAGAACTATGAGGTTGCAGGTTCGAACCCTGGCCTTGCTCAGTGGGTTAAGGATCCGGCGTTGCCATGAGCTGTGGTGTAGGTTGCAGACGCGGCTCGGATCCCGTGTTGCTGTGGCTGTGGCAGAGGCCGGCAGCTACAGCTCCTGTTAGACCCCTAGCCTGGGAACCTCCATATGCCACGGGTGCGGCTCTAGATAAAGAGGCAAAAAGACAAAAAAAAAACTTACTGGGTTAAATGAATGAACAACCAATCATACTGACAGGAACTAAGAATTTCATGGGAAGGAAAACATATTTCTTATGACAGCTATCCGAGTATGATCTTCTTCTGAAGATTCTGTCTAGCTCCTCAACTATTCTGCTCCTGCGTCATAGTCCCTAAAGAAGCTTCCCCACTAGTTAAATATAGAAATCAGTAAGGTTTATACATCTCAGTGGTGCTCCATCCAGTACAAGATACACATTCCAAAGAGACAGCTATTATGCTTTTAACTCAATTACTTAAAAATAAAGGTATTAACAAGTCAGTGACAGAAAGCAGGGTGATGAGGGATGAGGTAAAGGAATTTAGAACAGTGTTTGCTACTTTTTAAGAACAGTTTTTATACAGAGAGATGCAAGCTGTCTACTAAACAAGTTAATTTTAGCCAGTGGTTAAGAATACTCTGTATTCTTAGGCCAATGGCAACTCTGCTGAAAGAGAGCCAAAGTTTTCCAAACAGAGTGACCCTTGTTGTCTTTGTGTAAACTGACCAGCTCTTTTGGATTTTCCAGAGAGGGCAGGTTTTCACAGTTTGGGTGGTCAGAAAATTCAAACCTGCAAGACTGGACCAAAAATACAAAATCATCATGATAAATGGAGCTTTAAGCCATCATGAGATAGAAAAACGAACAGTAATAATAATAATGAGACATAGTCTTTGGCTTATTTCATTCATATTAAAATCTGATAAAGAAATTTAAAGAGTTGGAGACAATAAATTTACTTAGGTCTAATATGCCTATATCTGTGCAATACTGTGTTTATTGAGACTAAATATTTCTTGTTAGCTATTTGGGATTATTTTAACTAGTTATGTGGCACATGGATAATTAAATATTCTGACAGTGTTATATTTTTATTTATCTTTTAAAATGTATAAAGTTTAAAAGGGAACATGAATCATGTAAATGTAGCAACCCCTATCCTAAGCCTTAGAAAAATAACAGTTGTGTGATTTCCTTTGAAGCTAAAATGCATAGAACAAAAATAATCAGGTCAGCAAATATTTACTATAATGTGTTAGGCACTGTAACAGATACAGAAATAAGGTGACCAGTATCCAAATTTTAGCTGAATAATTTCTGTTGAATGGGAGGTGCATTTAGTTTTGAAATGGAAAAGATCACCAAATTCAAGTAGCATTAAAAAAAAATGATACAAATTTATTGCTATCTGTATTTCAAGGTAGTTTCAAATAAATCTTATAAGAAATTCACACTTGGGGCTATGCTTCTATGTACTTTTGGTAAACTGCTCAAAATCATTTAAGATTCCCAAGGGAAATTGTTGAGAATCGGAACAAAATAAAGAAAGTGTAAAGGTAGTAAAAAAAGGGGGGGGCTTATGAGGGTGAGAGGCCCTTTTCTTTTGCTGCTTTCGGCAGAAGGAACAGAGTGAAAGGCAATCTTCAATGCTAAGAAAAATGCAGACATGAATTAACAGTGATTAAAAATGGGTAAATCCTATCAGCTTCTTTATAAATATCTCTCCTAAATGTGTTATGTTTAATGGTTTGGGGTACAAAAGATATGACCAAAGCAAAAGCCATAAAAGAGGCTTTCATACTAGGAAAATAATTTATACAGCAAACACCAGTTTAGTCATTCCAGCTGGCATGCTGTTATCCATCTTAATTATTGCAATAAATGAACCGCTGGCCATCACTTTTAAAAGACTATGGAAATCTGGAGGCTTACCAAAAGATCAGAAAGAAAAGCTTTATGTTAAAATAAAGTGATGATTAAATTGGAAATCAAGCCATAATGCTGATGATACATTTTTACTGAGATAAACAAGGTAGCTTTGTCTTCAAAAACTGTTATCTATCTGACCTTGTACATTTTGTGATAACTTGATAAGCAACTATACAATTTGTGGACTACCCACACACCAAACGGTATTTATAAAAGCATATTTCCTATTGAAAATAAGTACAAAGGGGTCCTGCAGTGGGTGTGGCTCAGCAGAAGGTAGGCTAATTGGAAAAAGCGTACATAGATGGTGCTTTCTCGGACACAGCTGTTCTCAAAGTGGTTCCAGGACCAGAAGCAGCAGCAACATAAAGCGAGTTGTTAGAAATGCAAATTCTGGACCCCTTATCAGAAGAATTAGAAAATCTAGGAGTAGGACTCAATAACCTGAATTTTAGCAAGCTAAACAGGTCATTCTAATGCATGTTCAAGTTTGAGAACCACAATTCCATTGAAATAAAAGCTCCATGGGACCAAATCTGTGTGATGAAGTATATCCCCACCATCCAATCCAGCACAGAGGCGAACCCATGGTAGACACTCGAATGCTGGTTGATTGAATTCATTAAAAGGAAACTTTTTTTTCTAGAAGAAAGATTTTAAAAGGTATCCCAAACTATCATTTTAGGTACTTCTAGTACTAGCAAATAAGTAATTTCATTTATAAAACAGAAGTTAAACTTTTTTAAAAAATCTTCATTAAAATGGGTGCATTCTTATTCAGATATAGTCAGTTGCATCTGAAGAACAAAATGTCCTTTAAAAAGACACTTTGATGGAACTCCTGTCATGGCTCAGTGATTAATGAACCCGACTAGGAACCATGAGGTTGCAGGTTAGATCCCTGGCCTCACTCAATGGGTTAAGGATCCTGGGTTGCTGTGAGCTGTGATGTAGGTCACAGACGTGGCTTGGATCCGGCTGGTGGTTACAGCTCCAATTCAACTCCTAGCCTGGGAACCTCCACAAGCCATGGGTGCGGCCCTAGAAAAGGCAAAAAAAAAATAAAATAAAAAAAAGATACTGTGACAATCATTACATACAGAGTTTTGAATTTATGAATGTGCAGTTAGTTTGCTGGTATTTTTGTTGATGTTGTTGAGGGGAAGATTATTTGAGGAAGCTCTGGTCTTGAAAAAAAATCTATTACCCATTATTCTCCATAACCGGCATAAATTATTTTTAAATGTAGTCAACCATTTAAACTTTTAGCTATCACTTCTAGCTACTCAACATAAGATATTCATGAAATTTTGTACTACAAAACAGCTCTAGCACTTTGGATAGGTTCAGTTCATATACACAGGTACACAATCTGCAAAATATCTTTTATTTTTCAAAACCAAAGTTTACAAATAATAAATGAAAACAAAATCTTGAAAATAATAATAAGATTTGTATTTGTAAACTCTAAATGTACATGGCCAGTTAAATAAGGTAACCAATGCCAGCCAAGAGGATAATTTGTGAACCTCAAGGGGCAGAATAACAGCCAGCATCATTTCACAAAGTAAAATTTTAGGGGACATGCTTGTATTATATTTTTGTTTGAATTACAAACTTTAGTATAAAGTGAAAATTGCACCAAAATAATACATTTTAACTCTAGTAGACCATGAGATATAGCCTCACAGAAATGTTACTTCAAAAAATTAATTCAATTCATTTGCAATAGGAAACCTGTCACCATGATCTGAAAATTGTCTGAAAACCAATAAACAGAAAGTCAGCAAACAATTTGACTCAAGATACAACTATCCGTTTGATAAAAATTACTATTTCACAAGCTAACATATAACAAAAGAAATAGAAAACTGCTAAGAAGTGAATCCAGGGGACATGACCTTTGGGAAGGAATGAGAGCTCATAAGGGAAAAATCTCTTCTCCTGAATGCCATCTGTGGGGTTAGGAACACCAACAATTGCTAACACCAAGAGCATCCAGGACAGAGGAAAAGAACAAAAGAAAGCAAGGACCAGCCAGTGAAGAAAGCTTTGGTTCTATCATATTTTAACCCCTAGGGAGTAGATATTGCTACCATCTATAGTAGCGATACGGATACTAAAATCATATCCAAAACTTTATTACTAACTTAGTCCCACTACAGATCTATGTTTAAAATTCAACTGGTATTAATGACTGTACCCATCTTTTGAAGAAGCACAAGTTCCTAAGCACTCTTCTCCCTTCTCCCATTTCTTTGCTCCTCCTCCAACTTTAACAATCAATTTCCATTTGCTTTCAAGTTTGGTTCTGCCTCTTTGGCTTGCTCTTTTCTTTTGCTCCACATACATATTTAGATATCTTCTTTTCCAAACATTATCAAGAGCGTCAAGTTTATCTCTTTAACCTCCTAGTTCTCTTCTCATGATCATAACCAATCTTCATCCTCTGTCTGCATCGTACTCCAGTAATTTGTGCAGCTGCTATGTCTCCTTACACCTTTTGATGCAGAAACTGTATCTTACTCATCTTTATCCAGCACAATAGCATGCTCATAACAGATGTCTAATATATATTAGGTTAATTAAATTAAAAGTAGTATAGTAAGCAAGTATTATTTTTTCCTGCCCAGTCCCTTCCATTACCACCTCCCCAGTTTTCATGCAACTGCACAGAAGAAATCTGTCAACTTCCCCAACTCCAATCTTAGTTGGTTGGTCTCAAGTCAGTATCTGATCTAAGCTGAAACAAAAAAAATCCTTTCCATGCTAATATGGAACTGAAACTAGGCAAACCATGCTGGTTAGTTTATTGAAAGGAGAAGAACTAAATCCAAGAGATAGAGACTAACATAGAACATTAGAATCGAGTACGACAGTCTGCAGAAAGAGAGAAGAAGGCACACAAAGATAAAGAAGAACTGTGAAATGGAAACAAGAGAACTGACAGCATCCATGCCCTTTGTTCTATTTATTTCCCAAATCTGAAGTCCTAGCTGTATCATCTCCCTTGGTCAGAGAGATTTTTTTGGGGGGGATCCTCACTATAAATCCCCCTTTTTGCTTAAGCTGGACCAAGTAGACTTCTAGCTTCTATCATTATAATAAAAGATCTGAAACAACATACATACCAGAATCGTAGGTCGTATTTGGTTAATTACTTTTGACTTAAAAGTATATTTTTAGGATAAATAATCTAAAATAGAAAGCTGATATGGAAAAGTCACTTGAAGTCACATTAAAGATATATATCTATAACATGAATACACATAGAGTTAAGAAAGTAAGAAAAAAGGAGTGCCTGTTGTGGCACAACTGAAACAAATCCGACTTTTATCCATGAAGATGTTGGTTGGATTCCTAGCCTCACTCAGTGGGTCAGGGATCCGTCATTGCTGTGATCTATGGTGTAGGTTGCAAACACGGCTCTGATACGGTGTTGCTGTGGCTGTGGTGTAGGCCAGCATCTGCAGCTCTGACCCCTAGCCTAAGAACTTCCATACGCCAAAGGTGCAGCCCTAAAAAAAAGCAAAAAAAAGGAAAGGAAGGAAAAAAGGGAGGGAGGAAGGGAGGAGGAAGGCAGGAAGGAAGGGAGGGAGGAAGGAAGGAAGGAAGGAAAGAAAAATATTTACCTGTGGTAAGTAGGAGTCTGTTGTTACGGATTTCTATATCCTGTATATTTTCCAAGGACAAAAAGTATATCTATTTTACTATACAGGATGAGGACAACAATGTATGAACCATCACCCTGAAAAAGTTTCACTGAATATGGTTCAATCTAAAAGGTAAAAGCATACTCCATTACTGTCACTAAATACATTTTTTAATGAAGATCTATGAAAAGGTCCAAAATAACCATTAAAAATTTTTAATGGCACAAATTCTTTGTCAATAAGTTGGCAGGAAGAGTACCTGACTAAAATTTATATCACACATGCTGTTAATTACAATAAGCTTTAGGCATAATTTTGTGGCATGAGATGCACACCTTGTTTACCATGCTTCCAATTTATAACCTTATGAAAAACTCTATATGAACCATGGTTATTTTTACCTACTCTGCATTTGTTTCACCAATTATAAAACCACTTCTACTTTCCACATTAATGGAAAAGATAACAGAGAAAAAACTTATAAAACCACTATGATGGATTCAGAAAAAGCAAAGGCAGTCTCTGTAAGCTACTGAATTATTAAATAATTTTCCAAAATATAGTCACTGGCTTGCCGCACTTTCTGTATGGCTGCAGTTAATCCTAAAATGAGAAGAAAAAAAAAATCACTTCCCAGGCTGAATAAGTTTGCTATGATAATAAATGCATGAGATCCACAGGCCATAGACCTGCACAGTTGCAAGTATATATTTAAGTGTACATAGACCTGCACAGTTTTTGGAGTATTTTGTGGATTATGTTTCTTGTTTTGTATTTTCTTAAAACCAGTGATAACTTATGAAAAATCCCCTGGAACAAAGGTCTGTTTTACAAAGTCAGCCTAGGTTGAAGGAGTTGAAGGCAATCTTTGAGGCCTTAGTAAATAATAGCAAAGAAGCAAAGAAATGTCAGTCAAGAGGCAATGTGGCTCTTGAAGACGGAAAAGCTTAGGCATCCAAGAGTGAGAGTAGAAGCTGGCTGCACCAGGGCTGTGTGTGTTTGCAACAGCAAACTGCAAAGGTCTCAAGATGCCTTTGCTTTCCTCCTCGCTAACATGTCCATTTTAGCTTCTATCATTCAGACAGGTGCACACAAGTAGTGAGTCAGGTGTTATGGGCCATGTGTAAAAGGAAAAGAGGAACTAAATACACTCAACCTACTGCCCAAAACTATTCAGTACTTTCTTAGTGGGTTCAATGATCTAAGAATTAATTTTAATTCTTTCATCTTTATGCGTTTTTACATACTTAGTGAAAGTGGCACAGGACCCTGGCTACTGATGTGGCATTCTTAAGGAAATGACTAGAACTACATTTTTAAAACACACAAAGCCTTTTTGTTTGCTCCTGTAGCTGTGGGATTACTATGGCAATTTGAGGGGATTCATAATGCCTCTCATATACTATTCATCCCTGCTCATAAATTGAAAGCACTTTTACTTAAATCAGCCTGGCTTCAATACTTGACAAGTGAGGTCAGTTATAATAAGCTAGAATTGTTGATTACCTACAGGCAAGTTTCATTATATTTTTAAATTAAAAAAAAAAAAAGAAAACCTGTTACTCCCTGTCTTAATTTCAGTATCTTATTCTTTCAGTTGTTTCCTTTAAAATGCGTTTACATGTGTTTTAAGGTCTAATCTCTTTTGAATTAGCTCTCAACTGGCTGTGAACTAAATGTCACATACAAAGGAGGGCCTAGAAATCAGAACAATTTGGATTTCTAAATGACAATACAATCCAAAAGTAAGGCACCACTGTACTGCCAGTATCGTGAAGAAATCATTTTATGATTGGTGTTTCTGAAAAATGCCAGAAATAATAGCTATCGGGAGATTGTGGCCAAGCGGTATCTCTTTGAATCAGGTAAGTTATAAATATGCTTTGTATGATTCTATACTTGAAAAGAATCAAACTTTGTTGTTCCAAGGATTGCTAGGAGGGTTAATTCTGCCACACAGAATTTAGCCCTGTTAAATTCCTCCAGTGAAGACATAAGATTTAATATTCTTCCATTTCTCTAAACAGTCCTTAAATCAGAATAATGAAAATGTTTTACTTGTAGATATTTATGCTTCGAAATTTTCTCAAATTGATGAAAAGAGTTTGGCAATACAATGTTTCTATGTCCTGTGCAGTAAGGTTATATCCTTGATAATTCCTGAGGCCCCAAGCTTTAATTTATGAGGTGCTAAGTATTCAGTAGAGCAGGCAAAAAGTAATAAAAATAATACGATTATTGGCTACTTCCCCAAATTTAAAATTAGCCATAGTTTAAGTAAGCTTAAAATTTAAAAATGGATGATATAAATTTCAAATTATAAAGAAATCTTATATGCAGCTTCATAGAAATGAACTGTAGGCTAATTTTTTTGTTAAGCTCTTTTGCTCTGGGGTTATTGTAATTTTATTTTTAATGCAGAAATATAGTTCTAGATGACACCAGCAATCAAATAATCCTAAATTTGGAAAACATATTTCACTTGTGTAATACATTTAATGCAATGTATTTTATTTGTAAACATGACTGGAGTAATGTTTCCTAAACATTGGTTCTCCAAGTGTCTTGAATCAGACACCAGATTAAACAATCTTAAGCAAATGTCCTTACATTGGGCATTAACAAAGCTTATTTGTACTCCAGATTTTAAGAGTGAGTATAAATGTGCACCATTTCACAAATGAATTGATCATTACTGACTTAATTATTGAGATCACAAGAGTTTGAGAAACACTTCTACAGGACTATTAACCCACAAACTTCTAAAGTAATCCTTTTCATTAAACTTAATTTAACAAACTTTGGTGTCAGAAAATTATTACTGGAGTTCCCTTCGTGGCTCAGTGGTTAACGAATTCGACTGAGAACCATGAGGTTGCGGGTTCGATCCCTAACCTTGCTCAGTGGGTCAAGGATCCGGCTGTAGTGAAGGCTGCAGACGTGGCTTGGATCCTGCGTTGCTGTGGCTGTGGCGAAGGCCGGCAGCTACAGCTCCTGTTAGACTCCTAGCCTGGGAACCTCCATATGCCGCGGGTGCGGCTCTACATAAAGGCAAAAAGACAAAAAAAAGAAAAAGAAAAGAAAATTATTACTGATACAAAATTTAAATTCCTCTTCTTGTATGTTTTCTTTTCATGTTTACTTGCTTGTCTTCACATGTGAATTTGTTAGCTATATGTCTGAACAATCTTTTAGCAGGCATCATATAGGCTTACATTTTCACATTTGTGAATCTCAAAAAACAATCAAAAAGCAAACTCTGTAATTTCACCTTAAATTGACTTAAACTTAAATGTAGACTGTAGACTGACATTTCTTAAAATGCTAATAAAAATGGAGAATTGTTTTACTTCCAATATAATTGTCAGTTTACTGTAATAAATCAGAAAACATGCATGTGCTTAAAGAAGAGAGAAGCCAGAAACATGCAAAAATGGGTACAATTGTTATTCCAAAATCTTATAATCATATATGCAATAAAGTGTCCTAATTTCTCAATTCAGAATAAATATATTACTACTTTAGAAGATGTATCTCTTCTCAATTTTGGTAGTAGCACTATTGTTACAGTAATCTTTGAACTAGTAGTTTATTTTAGAATAACACACAAATTATAATTATTCAAATTACTTAAAAGATTATGGAGTTTTTAAAAAAGACTTCCCTTCTACCTCATCTCCCCAGCCACCCCTTTCAGAGACAACCATTACTAAATGTTCTTGCATGTATTTCAGGAAAAAAATAGCTATGTATATACAAGCATGTTAAATGATTGTGTCTGTTTAAAGACATATCCCATTTTCATGCAAATGGGCATATCATACACATTGTTCTGCCACCACTTTTTCTTATTATCCATCCTTATATTTTTAATAAAAAGGGATAAAAAAAGTGTAGTGGATAATTTTCCATTTTGCATGAAATATTTTTCCTTTTATCTATCATATTTGAATATGTATCACATTTGAGTTTTTTCACGAAAGATACATTATATTAAAACATTCAGTTTAAGATGTTGATAATAATGGCAGTATTCACAGTAATACCTAACATTTCTGAAGCCCGGACTGCTTGCCATTCAATTTGCTAATCACTTTACAGACATTATATCACTTAGTTTTTTCAACAAAACTCTGATATAATTACTATTATTCCTTTCACTTTACAGATAAGGAAACTGACCTAGAGACATCACATAACCTGTCCACTTCAGTAGCCGCTTAAGTAGCTTATTTCAGTTATTCATTCTTCCTCTTTTCTTTCACAAAATCCTTAATATAACCATTTAATTTATAGTCTCTATATCTTTTTTTCTTTTTTTTTTTTGGTCTTTTTAGGGCCGCACCTACAGTATATGGAGGTTCCCAGGCTAGGGTCCAATGGGAGCTGTAGCTGCTGGCCTATACCACAACCGTAGCAACATGGGATCCGAGCCATGTCTGCAACCTACAACACAGCTCACAGCAACACTGGATCCTTAACCCACTGAGGTAGGCCAGGATCAAACCCGTGTGCTCATGAATACTAGTCAGGTTCGTTAACCACTGAGCTGCGATGGAAACCCCTATAGTCTCTATATCTTGATTGTGAAGTTTCAGGACTTTGAGCCCTCAGGAGCTCAAAGATCCACAGGATGTGAGTTAGAATAATTTGTAATCTAATTATTAAATTCTAAATCTACCCATTTTATATTTTAAAAGAAAAAGAAAGAGAAGACAAGGCTATTAAGCTAAGTTTCCTAGAAGGATATTTCTATAATCAAATATCACACTAAGGTTCAGATCCCAACACTCAAAATTCATTGGCAATTTGAACCAGAAGGACTCTTGTTACAGTTTCTATCACTTTACAGATAAGAAAAATGAAGTATTTATCACCAAATTTATTATCCTTTCTACTGATCTCTACATTGAAAGAGATATCAGAAAAATCTCTGCCTTGAGTACGGTATACATATAAAACATTCCAGGCAGACAATTGGCTATAACATTTTCTAACACTGTCAGAGATAGCAGTCTTGGAGTCTTTCTCAAAACCAGCAAATTCAAAGTCAAGGAACAAGCTGTTTCTTTCAGTAGCTGAATCCTATTGTAGTTATTGGGACAACAACCACAGCTGTCTGTGAAGACAGAAAATCATGGATCACAGCTATTAATTTGCATTTTACCCCATCCTTCTCCAGATGTTAACCTTTCCTCACAGGACCAGTATTCTATAAGATTTAATCAAGCATATTGTTTTTCTCTGAACCAAATCCAACTTCTCCATATCCATATTTAAAATATTGAATACTAAAGTGAAATATAATACTGTACTCCCATGAATTTTGTTCAGTGTTGGGTAGGGGAGAAGTTTTAACCCTGCCTATCATACTTTCACACATTGCTAATGCTTGTCCAAACTGTAGTCTTTATTTCTACAGTTTACTGACTTTGTTTATGGTTCACTGTGACTGGGAATCTCAATCTACAAAATGTTACATGGCTTACTCTTAATGAGCACCCTGGTGAGAACAGAAGAAGAACAAATAACACCGCAAGAGACAATGCAAAGATCCTTTTTATCTGGCAATGGAATGCAATCTCAGAACACTCATAACCACATGGAATGAAGCGCCCCCCACCCGCCCCCAGTTTCGGCCTAATATCGTCATGGGAGAAACAAGGAAACAAGGAACAAAAACATGAAGTGACTTAACCAAAATCCAGGGCTACTGAAAAAGGCAGAACCGAAACTCTGGGCTCATATTCCCTCTCCAACCATCTACATCACTCTGCCATTCATCACTGGCGGTCAAACCTGACCCAGTAGTTAAGTTCCTGATCACCGTTACGAACTTGACAATGATCCTGGTAACTGTCATTGATTCAGCAATGATAAACCAACATTCAAATTTTTTCTGATTTAATCACTAAGTAATAAACTTAGTGGATGTTTGCATGGGGCCTACTTTCTTCTTTTTCATTTTATTTTACTATTTGTTAAGTGACACTGTTTAACCGTGTAGTTATGTGGTTAACAAGTACACACTAGTTATGCTGTAAGAATTAGCATTTTTTTTTAAATGAAGAGTACATTCCATATCCTGCAAACATCTAAAGAGGAAAAGCTAATAGGTTGTGCAAAATTTCCAGAAGACAGAATAAATAGCCAACAAAAAAGTAAAGGATGATCTTAAGTTTTAAGTGTTTCTGAGTTTTGTTTGATGGTTTCTTAGGGTTTTTTTTTCTGGAAGGGGGTGGGTAGGAAGGATTGTTTATTTCATTTTTATTTCCACCTGCCATTCTTATAGGAAGCTCAGCCTGTTTGTCTACTAAATACTACTGTGGAAAAGTAGTAGAAGAGATTAAACAAGTAACTGTTGTGTAGACCATCTGATTAACCCCGGATCTTAACAGTTCATTGATATGGCCCAACCAGCTTAATGTATTTTTTGAAAGAGAAAAAAAAACTCTTTGAATTTTTTCATGAATTGTTCTTAGGCTGTGTCTGAATATTTTAAATTCTTCAACAGAAAAATACTTTCAAGAAAGTGGTACTAGATTTTCTCGAAATTATCTTTAATATTTTACTGTTAAAAGTATTCAAAGCATAGCCCACAACATACACATATTTTCTATGGTACAAATGTATTCAACATTGCCTTCATGACTTCTCACAAAATCTTTTTCATATTATTTTTGCCATATTCAGGAAGATGACCTGATCCACAGATTTAATCTAAGAATTAAAAACAGGAGAAATAAAAATTTACAGTCATTTACTGCCTATTGAGAATATGTTCCTACAATTATCCTAGAAAAGCCTAGTTTTAAAAAATAAGTTTAAATAAATTTCTCTGTTTGTCTTATCTTACATTTAATGTTCAATGTCTATGAAAGGTCTAGAAGAATACACTATTAAAGTTTTTATTTTATGTTAGCATGGACTGACACCTGGAAGAAACATTAGTTTAAATTTATTCCATTTCTTTTTATACTTCATTGCATACCTTGGGTAGAATATGGCAAATACTGGCTTTTATTTATTTTATTTTATTTATTCATTTTTTGTCTTTGTCTTTTTAGGGCCACACCTGCGGCATATGGAGGTTCCTAGGCTAGTGGTGGAATCAGAACTGTAGCGGCCGCCCTTAGGGATCTGAGCCGTGTCTGCGACCTACACCAAAGCTCACAGCAACACCAGATCCTCAACCCACTGAGTAAGGCCAGAGATAGAACCCATGTCCTCATGGTTGCTAGCTGGGTTCGTTAACTATTGAGTCATGCTGGGAACTCCCTGGTTTTTATTTTTTTTAAGAACTATAATTCAGGAGATTAATCATTCTCTAATTAAATTTCTAAGACAAATTAGAAAATTGTTTCAGTATAGATATTTCTTATTCACATGTGAATATACACTGTAGGTTTAAATAGGCTTTATTAATAAACAAGATTTCTGGGAGTTCCAGTCGTGGCTCAGTGGTTAATGAATCTGACTAAGAACCATGAGGTTGTGGGTTCGAACCCTGGCCTTGCTCAGTGGGTTAAGGATTCAGCGTTGCTGTGAGCTGTGGTGCAGGTTGCAGATGCAGCTCGGATCCTGTGTTGCTGTGGCTGTAGCGAAGGCCCGCAGCTATAGCTCCTGTTAGACCCCTAGCCTGGGAACCTCCATATGCCGTGGGTGCGGCCCTAAATAAAGCAAAAAGACAACAAGAACAACAAAATAATAAATAAATAAGTAAATAGACAAACAAACAAGATTTCTAATTTTCACGAATGCATTTATTAAGTCACCATATATGTATTCGAGATAAATATCAATAGACACACAGTAGAAAACAGATTAAGAAGATATAGCCCCTGCCTCCAGAATACAAAAATCCTCTAAGAAAGAGAGACGAGAATAAACAGGCAAGAGGCAATAAATGAAATTAGGTGTTTCCGTCGTGACTCAGTGGAAAGGAATCTGACTAGCATCCATGAGGATGCAGGTTCTATCTCTGGATCCTTAACCCACCGAGTTCGATCCAGTGTCACCATGAGCTGTGGTGTAGGTCACAGATGCAGACGTGGCTTGGATCCTGCCTTACTGTAGCTGTGTTGCAGGCCAGCAGCTACAGCTCCGATTTGACCCTTAGCCTGGGTCAAATATATAGGGTTGCACTCCATATGCAGTGGGTGCAACCCTAAAAAGACTAAAATAAATAAATAAATAAGCAAGCAAGCAAGCAAGCAAGCAAGCTTTGGAATTAAATACAACAGACAGTTTAGGGAGATCAGGGAAGAACTTCTGGAAAAGATGGCATCTAAGTTGTGTTCTGAAAGATGGAGATGCTAATTATTTTTCAGGCAAAGGGAGGGTGATAGGGGAGGGTTATAGAGATGGTTTTGGTATAAAACAGTGACATGAATAACAGGGAACCAGAAAGCCCTGCACACTTAGAAGTATGGCTGGAGCACGGACTTCCAGTAAAGACTGTGTAGAGAAATGTATGAAGGACCTTAAATGTTATGCTAAGACGTTTTGTATTTTATCCTTACTCTGACAGAGAGCCATTGAACTATTTCAAGCAGAGCAATTACAAGATTCTATTCATATCTTATGTCACTTTAATGGCAGAGGGGAAAAGAGATTGGAGAGGGCTAGACTGAAATTTGGGGGAACTGTTAGACACTTTTTTTTCCCACTTCCTTAAAACTGCATATGCTCACTACTCTATTTTACTCAGAATCTAGAGTCTACATAAATGTGTCTTTTAAACACACACACGTTTTCCTACTCTGAAGTTACCTCTGGCCAACTAAAGACCTAAAACAATAATATGCTCTCAGACATTGTGAACTACTGCTTGCAAGGTGTCTCATTTTTAGCTCTAAATTTTTGACTTTAAATCTAGATCCCAGTCTCAGGATTGCAATGTAACGATGTTTCATTATCATATGAGAATTGCGTCATGATGAATGCAATACTAATAATTAATGGATAAAGTCTAGGTATTTGTGAATGACTTATTTGTTTTATAAAGTGAGTAGATTCAAGGTTATGTCCAACAAATTAAATGACATCACCTCCATTCACATTGCACTTCTTGAGATTGGAAAAAAAGGGTAGAGTGAGAAGGAGTTATAGCTGTCAATTTTATAATTTTAAACAACTGGGGACCTCTCTTCTTTATGCTCTCTGGGAGTAAGTTGAGTTTATAATTGTATTTGGGGGAAAGTGGAAAGATGAACTGAAATTAAACACTTGAATAATATTAGCAACGTACTGAGAATATAATACTTGGTAATTACTCTCTTGAATGAACTTATCCCTACTGCACAAATCAGGACAGAAGAGGGGTTAAGCAATTTGCCCAATGTCATCCTGCTGGGATGTGAAGAGGGGAGGTACAGGTCTCAAAACCATGTAATTTGGCTTCAGAAGCCACATTCTCAAACTCTCATCTATAACAGAAGGCAAAATAAAACAAGCACTTACATTTAAAGAATGCTTAAAATCATAATGAATAAGCTACAGGCCTCAATCCCAGGGTGCCCTCCTAGCACCACAACAAACCGCTTACCTGATTTTCATGCGAAAGATTTAAAAGCTGTCTCTGTGTTGGTATCTTTAAATATACCAGAGAACTAGATCATTTCTTTAACTGATAGCATTTTAGTCATAAGTTATGCAATTTTCTGCAGAACTCAAAAAATAATTTCCATTTTGAATAAAAAGTGAATGAGGAGCATTTCAAAACCTTTTTTCTTAATTGGATCTCCAGTAAAAGTGATTTCTTTCCATTGATTTAAACCTATAAAATTTTTCTAAATGAAAATATAATTTTGAATCTTTGAATTTTGAAGTTGCAAAGATGTTGAATATCACATGGTAAGACAATACTTCCATGACAAAAGTGAATCTCATAAAAGGTAAGTAAATTGTTACAATGATACACAGATGATGGATATCAACTTAGATTAACAATATAGTTGAAGTTACTTAAATCAGGAGGATATTTGGGACAATATTTAAAAACCAAAGATGTGAGTATAGGACATTTCAACACAGAAATCTATAATTACTTGGATAAAAATCTAGGCAGAGAAAAAGGTCAGCTATTTTTCCTCTCCTATTCTGATACACAACTGTTTTCATGCAATAGACACCATAAAGGTATTATCAAAAATATTAATTATTTTATCATTGAAAATAAGCTTTGTCCTCCTTTGATGCTTTAATATATTAAAGTATGCTTTCAAGAGTATACCTATTATAATTTTTTCCAGTGATTTGTTATCCGTAGGGTACAGAGAACCAAGAGTTTTAAAACATATACTATTTGTAGAAGCATTTTTTTAATTCCATTAATAAGAGGAAGGTGTTATTTAATTTCAAAAATATCACTAGTATTAAAATTACAGATTTTTAATAATTTCACTATTAAATTAGAAGTCACTACAAAATTATAATAAATGTACGTATCCTACAGTACTCATAAAAGCAAAGTAGTGGAGCTCCCTCTGTTGAATTATAGTTGAAAAAATGTGCCTTGTATTTAAAATCATAATTTTATCTTCAAAATAATTCCATTATAATAATTGTAAAATTTTTCTCTTTCAAAGCTCTAATACCTTTCAAATTATAGAAACACATATGCGATATCAATTTCTAAGAATAATTTTGTAAATTGCAAATGTCTTTATAACTTTAGAACATATTTTTTTTTTTGTCTTTTTAGGGCTGCACCTGCAGCATATGGAGGTTCCCAGGCTAGGGGTCGAATCGGAGCTGTAGCTCCTGGCCTATACCACAGTCACATCAACTCAGGATCCAAGCCGCATCTGTGACCTACACCACAGCTCACGGCAACGCCAGATCCTTAACCCACTGAGGGGACCAGGGATTGAACCCATGTCCTCATGTATGCTAGTCAGGCTCGTTAACCACTGAACCACTATGGGAACTCCAGAACATGTATTTTTAAAATAGGTTTTGTTTGTGGAAAATCGCATTTTAAGGCTGTAATTTTCAGTTTGTATTTTTCTTTCATTTTCCCTCAGTTGATAAAACTGAAAAGATATTTGACAGATATTGGGACTATGAAACATCCTAATAAGAATATGAATTCCAATTTTATTATGGAAACTCAAAAATGTACTTTAATGACTAAAGTTATCTTCCAATTAGTAAAATGAGGTACTTCACATATTTTTCTTATATGGATAAACTGACATTTATTATAACATTATGATTACTAAAAAACGTGATTCATAGTGATTATTGTTGCTTGAGAGTCCAGGCACTGAGACATGCACTGAAACTCATTATCTTTTTGAATAGTAATATCAAATGAACTTGATAGTTCTCATATTATAAATGCGAAAATAAAGCCAAGAACTAGTAATCAAACTATTGTTCTGATCCATAGCCCAAGTTCTTGAACTCCTGTGCCATGCAATATAGGCTATGTATTGATAGCCTTTGAAATCTGTAAGAACCGACAGTCCATAGAAAATAAGCAATTATTTTTAATATCACTGAGTTATAGACACACCATATACACACAAAAAAATCGCTATTCGGGTAGTTAGAAACATTTAGCTAAACATTTAGGATCAATTCTAAAAAATAACCTCCAAACCATAC
This sequence comes from Catagonus wagneri, assembly GCA_004024745.2. NCBI lineage: Eukaryota > Metazoa > Chordata > Mammalia > Artiodactyla > Tayassuidae > Catagonus > Catagonus wagneri. The sequence continues at coordinate 716,498 of PVHT021183696.1, forward strand.
ATGAAAACTCTACTCTTTTTACTGTTTTATAATTTATTTTAGAAAGAATACATATTTATTATCAGCAAAGAGAAAAACAGCTGAGCAGATGCAGGTTTTATTTTTATAAAGAGATACTTATTTGCCATTCTAGTATGATAAGAAAATCAATTTTATCATGTACCAATCAGTCATTTCTAAATGAAAATTTCTTTTTGAGAACTAGACTACCATCCACTGGGGTTGGGTTGAGTAGGTGATTAATCCAACAGAGTAAATCCAAGTATGTATTGCATTTTACTCTTATATCTGATATCAAAAGCATTATTCATATTTATAGCTATGCCCATCTCTGCAAAAATATAAAACCTATGTCTTATGACCAACATAAACATTTTTCTTGGAAAGTCTCATACCTATCACCAGATAGAGAAAATGCTTGCAGTATGAAGTATAAATGCCACAAGTCTGAACATTCAAAACTAAATGCTAGACAGAACCTGCTTTATTTATAAAATTACAATATGTGCATGCTAATACTAAGTCCATTATGAATATCTGGTGCCTTGTTTTAATAAATCCTGAGCATATACTTGTAGAAAACTTTTCAACCACTTATTTTTTATAGTTTTTCTCCACAAAAATTGACTATAAAAATACTTTTTCCTCCTTTCTATATGTCCAGAAATTACAGGGTGAAACATTCAATAGCACTGATTTTTTCTTATGAATTTACAGAAGATAGGGCTTTCTATCAGCTCATCAACAATTTTGACAAGCCTGTTAAAACAAACATTGGAAGAACTATTTGAAATATGATTTACTTAAAAATAACTGAGATCTGTTAGTAGAACCTTTTATACAGTATTTACAAAATGGCATTAGTTAGACCACCCACACAATTTATATTGCATCTGCAATGAGCCAACACAAATATTTGGAAACCATTTGTGTAATGAAAAACATTATCAACTATTCTTAAGGCTCACAGCTTGTTGCCTCTTAATCCATTGCTTTAGTTGATCTGATCCCACAGAGAATGAATCTTCCAAAATGGAAGAAAATATGGCTTACAATTACATGGCTTATGTTATACAAGTTACACATCTTATGTAGAAAGAGCAATGATAATAATTCATAATAAATGTACTTCTTTCCCCCATTTGTGGCACCATCTCATGTGTAATAAAGTCAGGTACCAATCTATCTACAGCTTTCACCTCACATGTGAGTATATGTGACAATTACTCCTATAATTTGCATTTCTTCCACAAGCTTTAAATAAATAAGTACCAACATATTATCCTACCTTAAAAAAGGTTATATTAATAGTACAGAGCTATGGAGGAAGTATGAGGAAGGTGCATCCCTATATATTTATACTGTTTTTTTAAATTGAGGTATATCTGACATATATTCATTTTAGGTGTACAACATAATGATATGATAGACATACATATTTCAAAAATGATCACCACAGTAAGTTTAGTTAACGTCCATCATCACACAGAGTTAAATTTTTTTTTCTTATGATGAGAATTTTTAGGAACTACTTTCTCAGCAACTTTTGAATATATAATATAGGTATATACTCTTTGAACTGTAATTTTAGAACTTCTTTCTAAATGAAAAATACACATACACTTTGACTCAACAATTTCACTTTTAAGACATTTTCCTGCCAATATAATTGCACATATGGACAAGAATAGGTCTTAGGATGTTCACTGCCATATTGTTTGTAACAAAGATTTAAAATAATCTAAATTTCCAGGAACTGGGGAAATGGCTAATCATGGATCATACAATAAACTCTAATACACCATGTTAAAAAAGGGTAGAGCTATATGTGTTGATATTAGATATTCTCAAATTCTAGAATGTGTTTCTAAGTGAAAAAGGAAAGGTAGAAAATGGTGCTTAGAGTATGTTCCTACTAGATATTTTTAAAGGGGGGGAATATATGTGCAAATATTTGCTGGTGTATAAGTATCTGAATAAGATCAATGAGATCCTCTTCTGAACCCCACAACTGGCAAGTAAATTAGAGAAATTACAAAAAAGTGTTTGAACAACTTCAGCGAATTCCTGGTTACCTCAGGAAGCAGAAGCCATGTTCCTCCTACCTCAATGCCTTCCCTCATCCCATTCTCTCAGCTCACACCTTTTGTTTGATTATTTATCAGCACATATTTAAGCTATCACCTCCTGAAAGAACCTTTCTGATTTTTTCCTAAACTCCAGGCCAAATTTGGCCACAGTGATGTAAAATGCTCTTTATGCATCCTTAGAGATCTCAGCAAAAGTTCTAGCAAATAATATACAATTAGTTGACTGATGTTTCCCAGAGAAAACATAATTTCTTGATATGGCAGGACCTTGACTATCCAGTAAAAAGTTTATTGCAGTTATCTTCAAAACCAAGCCCAATGCTTTGCACATATTGAACACTCAATAAATATTTATTGAATGCTATTATATACGTAGAATGATTCATTGACAAGAGTTATAATCTTGGGTTGGTTAACAATATGACCTTAGACAAGTAGCTAAGTAATTTTAAGGTTCTTAATAGCTCCAAAACCTTGAACCTATGGGTCTATATATACATCAAATTAAAAACATTGTTGCCTTTAAACAGTGGTTGTATTTTCTATTGAATCTTAGGTAATATCTTTACCCATGTCTTCATCTACCTGAGTTGTCAAATAAAAGAACTGAATAAGATGAACATCAAAGGCACCTTCTCTTTTTCCGAGGATATCTTTTCTACCATATTTTAGCTTTTGATCATAAACTGCATGTCTTTTAACCCTCCAATCACTCTCTGTCTCTCACTCCCTCTCTCTCTGTCTCTCCCCCTCTACACACACACACACACACACACACACACACACACACAAATTTCCATAATTTTATTCCAGGGGAAGATAAACTTTAAGCAGTAGGAAACAATATTCTTATAGACACTGCATGATCTTCTATAATATTTCTTGCCCAAGGATCTAGAAGAGGAGAGTGTAAATTGTGAATATGGGGCTAGGGATTTGCAATACACGTTCTTGCTGCTGCCACATCTCTCACTACTATTGTGAGAAACAGACTGATTGAAAAAATAATTCTAACACTTTCTCCTAGTCTCTACCCACATCTTTTGCAAAATGTTCTTAGCTCTTTCCATTAAAGAGCTGGAAATGATTTCTCCACCCCTGAATCTGAGCTAGGCTTGGAACTTGTCTTTACCAACAAAAGGTAGCAAATGTGATGGTTTGCCAGAAGAAGACTTGCACACTTCTGCTCTCGCTCAGAACCCGGATTCCATCAGGAGAACAAGCTTAGGGAAGCCTATGAGAAAACGAAAGCCCATGGAAAAGGTTACTTCTCCCTGAACAACCAACCAAATCCCAGAAGCAATGATGTCTAGGCTGACCCACGGCAGACTATAGTGGAATGAAGACATCAAGCTAAAATCAGAAAAGCATCAAACTGTCCAGACTAAATTGCCAGCCTGAAAAATAATGAAATACGTAAAATGATTGCTGTTTTAAATGACTATGCTTTGGAATACTTTATTAGAAACCACAGTTACCACTTATAGAACCACTAATACACTGTGCTTCAAAATTTTAATAAGAGTAGCTAGGCTTCTTTTTATGTTTTTTGCTTGATTTGGAGCTAGGTAAATTTTATACCCAGAAACCGCCCAACTATTAGTGAAAGTACTTCGGAATGTGCTGACAAGAACTGTAGCCATAGTGTCCAATGTTCTCTCCTTCTTTCCACCCTATTAATAAGGACAAATCTATGGCATCCTTTACTCATGTGCTTAGATAAATACTGTCTCACCTTTCCTACCTCCATCTGCTTTTGGAATTTTCTGAATACCTGAGACACCCAGAGATAGCTGAACCAAATAATATGTAGGGTGCCTAATTAGGAATAGTCGATCTTGGCACCAACTAGCCTAGCCATGACCTTGCTGTCCCAAGTCAGGTAATCATATCTAACTGATAAAACTGTGGCTCACATGTACAAAAAAGATTTGAGACTTTCCTTCGGTTTTATAGACATCCCTGGTAATTTATTTTTAGATCTAAATTGATAGAGGAGCTACCAAGAAACCTCACAAAATAACAGAATGGGAACTGTGCAGTTGTCTAAGAAAAGATTTCAGGATCGAACTGAAATAGGCTTTCCCTAGATAACTCCATAGCTAAGGATAGCCCCCAGGTGAATTTCAAGCAACATTATTCTCTTGGCATCTCAGGTCAATTTGGTTTCCATTCCAAACCACGGGATCTTTAATGTTCCATACCTACTATAATATTCTGGGGTTCCAGCTTTATATATGTAACTATATCTATATGTCTATATACCTATATATAGATATATGCTTTATATATAAAGTATATCTCTCTTATACTTGACATTAAAGGGGCTATAACCGTTTATTGATACTTCACTTTAGCTCATACTTAAATTAAAAAGGCCAGAAGTACTCAGTTTGTCAGGATGAGGAATTCATGTCTTACTGTTAAGTATTCTATGACAGACATATAGACAGTCAAGTCATTAATAATTATTGTGACCATATAATTTGTCATCCAAACTGTACTTTTGAGAGTGAAAAGGGTACCATTAATAACTGAATAAGCCAGGCATAAACCAGGACTGTCTTGGATATACCAGGGTGTATGGTTCATGGATTGAGAGAGAACAGAGCTTTAGCGGTCGGGGTGGGGGAAAGGGAGGAAGCAATGCAGAGAAGCTACAAAGCTGTCTAATTTCTGATTATTCTCCCACAATCTAGTTTCATTATGTTACAATACTGTGAATTCTTAGAAGAGCAGACACAGTCATGTTCACTGAAGTACCTACCTCATCACAACTCAAAAATTAAATTATGTAATCCTTTGACTAGATACTCTTTTGGATTGTGTACAACTCTGATTTCCCCTTGAATATAATGGATAATTGAGAACTGACTGGATAAATAAGAGAGGAAGCACTAAAAACTAATTTCATACTTGGAACATACACTACAGTAATAGGCTATGACAATATGTCACCATAAAACAATTATCGAACACCACAGCACATTTGGAACTAGTCCTAGTTGAAATATATATGGTATTCTGTCTAATAAGGCTGGGGAGAAAGAATACAAATTTTGTTTTTGAAACAGAGAAAATAGCTGGATGAAAATATCTTTAACTCCAAATATATGATATTTTGTACACTATAGGGGTACTTGTAATAACTGTAGGGGTACTTGTAATAACTGCAGGATTAATGTTATCAAGAGCTTATAAATCCTCTTCGTAAATACAGAAATATATTTTATATTTCCAAAGGGAAAGGAAACTTCTGCCCTAATTTTTTTTTTTTAAAAAGGCATAAGAACTATAAACAGACATTTTTTTCTGGTCTTTTTCATTTTTTTATTGAAAATAAAAAGGGTCTGCTCTCCAAAACTAATAATCAAATAGATATTAATTCATCACCACCACGCCCAAGAAAACTTTCTTTAGTATTCCAGTGAGTTAGCTCATTTGTTAATGTGCCACATACATTCAAGAAATAAAATGGGCCTTTGTGAAAACCTAACAATGAAGAATAAACTTAACACTTTGGGAGGAATTAAATTTAAATTTCTGTGTATACACACAGGCACAGAGACAATCTTTTATCACAGCTGCACCTATGTTGCTCTCCTGCATATTTAGGATATTTAGGATATATATTGCATGTGTCTACTTGAGTTAATAGCTTCAGAGAGCTAGGACTCTTTGATGATGTTTAATGTGAAATAAATGGCCAGAACAAAAAGAGGAGTGTCTGGGAATATAAAACAGGGTAATTATTAAGCATTTAAAATATTATATGACAAAGTGTTGCCATCTTACACTAAGTAATGCTGACAACCTAGTGCTCAGTTTTACAAAGGATTATATTTAGCATCATGAAAACTCGAGGGACCAAAAAAAGGGACATTTTACCTGATTTTAATAAAATGGTCAAAGTGGTAATTAAGCGGAATAATTAAAGAATGTTATTTTGTTGGAAATATAATGAAAGTCTTAATATAGCATGGTTTACTTGAAAAACTCAAAATGCTGAGAAAGGGAATTACTAATCTCACCAAAATCAAAACTATGTATTACATAGGGAGATAATTTTACAGATGGAAAATAAAAAGAAGTAGAAAAATAACTTTCCCAAGATTACATCATTCTTACATGGCATAGCTAAAAACTGAACACTTGAGGACTGACTCAAATATAAAGAATTTTCTACTAACACTTAGACTCAAAGTAGATTTTTGTTGATTTTCTTCTTTTTAACATGTCAGCAGTAGACAAATATTCTCTCCTAAATTTCTATTTAAAAAGATAAGCTACTCTGAATTTCCTAAAAAGTCAGAAAAAGTCTGGACTCTAGTCATGAAAATATTTTGGATTTCTGTAGACTTGAAAGCAACAGGAAAGCATTATTATTTTCTGTTTCTTTTTATATTGCACTTACAACAATGGAGGAAATCAACTTCTTTGTTTAAGAGCATTTTTCGGGTGTACATGTAAGGCTTTGTCACATGAACTATTCACATCAACCATCACTTACATTTCATTCTAGGAACTGCAGTTTAAATACAGCCAGACTTCTAGAAGGGATAGGTTGCATTAATGGTTCGTGTCTGTTTTTTTTTTAGACTTAAAACCCTTTCTTACTGTTGGGGGTCTCTTTTCTCAGGAGAATGGGAGACTAATTATTTCATATACATACACACACACACACACACACACACACACACACACACACACACACATATTTAATAGCCTTATTCAGGCCTGGAGGAGTAATCAGAAGATATGAGTTTATAAAAGTAGGAAAAGGGATGGGAAACTAGCAACTGGGAGCCACTAACATTTTTCTAGTAATACAATTTATATGAATTGTGTCTGTTCAGACTGTCTAAAAGCATTAGAAAAATACAATTGGAAAATGACTCTGCCTTGCCTAAATGGGCTTTTTACCTTAGGTCATTAGAAGCAGAATTTTCAGCTGGCAGAGCTCTCAGAGAGCAGAGCCTTAGTCCATCCTTTTCTTTACACATGAGAATGTTGAAGCCCAAAATGGTGAAATGACTTGCTCAAGTGCCTGAAGGTAAATGGTCCTGAACCAAACCTAGAAAAGCAGTTTACTGAAAATAGCACCCCATTAAATTATAAATTGCTATTGGATTAAATAAATCATCAAGGAAAAAGCAATATTTGCTAGCTACTAAGCAGTTTACAGCTTCGAAATTATAAATTTTAATAGTTCCACAGCAGGTAGCCTGAAAGGACAGTATTTGAATTGATCCTTTTCCCAAGGCCTATCGAGATAAAAGGGATATATTCCAAACATAACATTCCACTGAAGAAAAGCTTTAAGTGTGCTTATGTCTTTCAATGAACCTTTTATCAGTGATCAATTAACATTGCAGAGAGGAGTGCACACAGAAGGCCCAAGAGAAGAAACAGTTAACTTCAGGGCCCCACCTCCTAGCTGCAAATAATCAAGGAAAGCCCTTTTTTTTAAGCAATACAAAATGTCACCACAGGCTGACGCTCTTTCTACAAAAATAATGAGATTCTTGCTCCCTCGGATGCTGAGCACATACTTCACTGCCTTTACTCTCCGAATTCAGTTCCTGTGGTTCATAGATATTTTCCTCCTCCCTTCAAAACAAGTAACATGCTATGGCTATAACACATCAATGACTGTATAGCTACTTCAGACCGAAAGACCTGCAGGGGCAGTTTCACAAACTCATTTTTTGCCCTCTAAATCTGGATACACACTGTCAAAACTGCTCCGGAAATGAAGGCGGGGCAGTCAGTTAGTCCCTCGGCCTAAGCCAGCTACAGGCATGGCATCAGCTGTTGTTAGCACCGAGCTCAACTGTGCCCAGGGCTCAGAAAGAGGCGCCCTTGCCGCCCAGGACTTGCGTCCTGAGTCTGGGCATGGCCCTTTCGTGCCATAATCCTTTCTTTTGAAACACTCTGGCACCTCACTGAGAATCTGGTCCCTATTCCAGGTGGGTAGATTCTACGAAACCGCTGATTTGAGGGACTAAGACTCTGGACCCCCGGATCAGCCGCGGCTCGTCGGCGGTGAGAGAGCGCTCCCCCGCTGGCTGCAAGAGCGCAGCTGGTTGCAGGGTAGAAACGCTGCGTGTTTGCTGAGCCACAAGAATTGCCGCGAAGATCTGAAAGCGGAACCCTTTTTAGCAGTTACTTTTGCGGAAAAACCTGTCCTCCGAGGTGGCCCAACTGAAAATAAATTCCAGCACGGAAAAGGAAATTGGGCGTGTGCGTGTGGGCCAAGGCTGGGGGGTGTAGGTAACACTACACCCTCAAAGTGGCTGGGGGTTAAACTGAAAATCAACCGGGGAGTGTGATCATCGCGTTTTACAAACTGCAGCACCCTCGTCCTCCCTCCTCTCCCCTTGGCTCTATAATGAGTCCCCTTCCTTCCTACATCGGACACTGGAATCGTGAAAAAGTGAAATCCATACTGTGGCAAACCCATGAGGGGGGGGGTCTCACCTTCCCACCTCCCAGGTGTTCTTATCTCACCCCACCTGCTCTAAATCCGGTTCAGCTCTCCTTTTCCAGCCCCTCCCCAGCGCGGAGATTTGTCCCAGATGCCTCTTAAGCCTTAGGACAGCAGGTGAGCTCCTTACCTCAACCAGAAACGTAACTTCCCATTTGCCACCACCACAAAGACACACAGCCAACAACAACTCACAAACGCTAGGGATTTTCAAGCTCTAGCCCCTAGCCCCACGTTCTCCCTTTTCCTTGGAGAGATCCAGAGATTTTCAAACCTCTACTTTGATCTCAGTTAGCCAGCGACTGAAGAGATGTGCAGAAATTACAGATGCAAAAAGGAAATATTTTTTCTTTGACTAAAAGTAAAGAAAAGGACACGAGAACAAACAGGCCTAAATAACAGGAAGTAGGAGTTTTACTTGCAACTGTATACGAGGGGCTAGAGATGAAAACTTCAAAAGAAGAAAAAAAATCCCCCCAAAAATCCTCAAGTCTAGACAAAAATTAACCTGCTGCTCTGTCAAGTGACCGTGAGCACTCAGAATGAGGACCAAGTTGTGTCTGCCGCCGGGCGGGTCTCGGGATGACAGCGCCAGGGGACGTCCCTAAGGGTGAGGAAAGGGATTCCCAGGCTACATATATTAGTTGTTGGGGTTTTCGGCTATTTTTAATTCCAAAGCTCAATAAAGAACTGAGAACTGAGGTTGAATGACAGGTCCTGAACAATCCACAAACCCGTCATCAAGGTCTCACAAACCTGCCTGCGAATGCCAGTCGAGGCTGCGTTCTTTGCCCGCCACCACCCAGACCCTCATCACCCCTACCCTCTGCACCCACCCAGACAAGGTGGGGCGGGACGGGGGTAGGGGGGCGTCCAAACCAGGATCGGAGCTTTAGGAGGTTCTCCCCTTTCTCTTCTACCCCTCCCATCCCTTCACTTCTTCACCAGGGGAAGTTACCGGGGAATTTATCTCGAAAAAAGTGCGAATTATTGCCTCAGGAAGCTAAGCGAAAGGAAAACTGCCCGGAGCGCAGTGACGTGGACTTTGATATCCTGAGACAGGGGTACTGTTCAGAGGGCAAGAGCTGGCCACCCAGGAGGAATGGGAGAGAGCAAGACGAAGCCTGAACGCAGACCCCTGGAACCCCGACCCTGGCCGCACCCAAACTTCCTGGAGATTTAACCGATGTCCCCTGTCGCTGTCCGAACTTAAGCCAACCGGCTGAACCCAAACGTGTGGCACAGGTGAGGGAAATCAGGGCCAGCTCTGTGCCCCCACCGCTGTTCCCTTAACTACCCGCCCCCCGAAGCGCCTGGGCGCACCGCCCCGGGGTTGTTAAGGCCGCGGCCGGGAAACTAGGAAGCTGCCCCCCAGCCAGGGTGGGCCTGGGGTTGCTCCGAGGCCCCTGCTTACCTGGCCGAAGAGCAGCAGCTGAGATCAAGAGGCAGAAGACCAGACGGCAGGAGGGGGCCGCCTTCGATGCCATACTCCTCCTCCTCCACCTCTGGGAGCACCGACAGAGTCCGCGCCGCAGGAGGGGGCGTCGTCCCCGGCCCCGCTCTGCCCTCGCGCTCGCAGGTCGGGACGTAGGGGGCAGCGGCTTCTCCCAAACACGCCGCCCTCTGGGCTGTGGCACTTCACCTCCGGGTCTCCGCCGCCCGCAACTTTCCACCACGCAGTGCCCCAACTCCGCCTGCCTCCCCTTCAACACCCGACCTCGGCCCCTTCGCCTGCTCCTCCGGGAACCAGCGACCCCCTCTTCCCGGGAGATACTTCAGTAATTCGGAAAGGTGTTTTTGGTTGTTTTCAGCTGGTCTGTTATTTACCTTCTCTTGGAATAATGATAGTAATGGTAGTGGCAGTGTGCACAGAAAGCCCGGGGCCAAAAAAGAATCGCTGGGGGTTGCGACAGGGGAGCGATAGATCCAGGCAGTCTCCTCAGGTGGCAGCGGCGGTGGCAGCGGCGGTGGCAGCGATAGCAGCGGCGCCAGCAGCGGTCTCTGGGCTGCTCTGAGTGGAGGGACTGGAAGGCGTGTGTAAGCTGCCGCTCTTCTCCTCGCCCCGCCCCCCGCCTCCTCCTCTCTCCTCTCTCCTCTCTCCTCCCGGCTTCCCAGGATGAGCCAAGCGCAGGTATCTGCAGCCTAGAGGCGCTGCAGGACCGAGTCCGAAACTGAGTCTAGCTCTGGAACTTCACCCGAGAGGAGCGCGTCGGCGGTGGCGTCTTCCAGCCGCCTTGGGGGGCCGGGCTTTCAAATGGCTCCGCCCCCTGGCTCCGCCCCGCCAATGGGGAACAGACACTGGAGCAGAGCCCTCCGGGGTGGGCCCCCGGGACTGCCACTTCCAGGTGGCGTTACCATCGCTCTAGTCACATACCGACTCTCACTTCACACTGCCAAAACAGCTTCGCGGGGGTTCAAATTGCCCTTTTCTTGCCCCCTGACGCCTATCCGCTGGCTCACTCCTCAGGGACTTTTCCATCGTGATACTGCAGCCTCCTCTAGTAAAGAGAATAATAAGGCAGGGAGGTGCGGGTAGAGGCCGCGCCGGCAATTCGCATTTTGGGTCCTAGTGCGGGAGCAAAAGAGGAAGGACCGGTATGGAAGTAGCAGAGGTGGGAACTTCCCTCCTGGGAGTTAACAGGAACGATCAGATGCTAGGATGATTCCTCCCCTTACTCCCCCCACATCCCCTTGTCTAACACACCTTGTTTTGCAGGCAGATCCCTTGAGTCAACTGCCTACTACCAAATAGGAAAAGAAAGAAAGGAAGAAAGAAAGAAAGAAAGGAAAGAAAGAAAGAAGGAAAGAGAAAGAGAAGGAGAGAAAGAAAGAAAGAGGAGAGAAGGAGAGAAAGAAAGAAAGAGAGAAAGGAAGAAAGGAAGAAAGAAAGAAAGAAATGTACTCTTTCCCGGGGGAAATTAAAACAGGAATTTCTAGATCACACTTCGTCACACTGATTTTCCCAATGTCTACAAAAGCCAGAGCATGTGTCTCTTTTGAATTTAAGCGGCGATTTTAAATTACAAACAGAAAATCCTCAAGTTACTCAGATTAAAAGCCAAGCTCCTCCTTGTTCGTTCCAGAAAGCCAGACATCCCAGCAGATGGACAGGTTTCGCCGCAATTTCTAAAGATTGAACCATCTCCCAGGCGGAACATCGAGAAGCTGTGTTGCTTTCAGATCAGGCAGACAGCAGGAAGGAATATTTTCCTCTAGAATACCGGGGTGGAGCTGTTGAAGCCCTAAGTGGCTCTAAATCAGAGATGTGGGATCACAACTCCCATCCACGCATCACAATAAAATCTTGGTCCCAGAACCACTTCGCCGGGGCATTAAATAGCCTTCCTTTCATCACAGGGTCACCCCTGTGTGAGGTTAGTCTCCAGCCTTTCATCAGAAGGCTTCGAATCACCAGCTACATGAGAGTGAGGGGAGTTGGCGGCGAGAAAAATAATAAAACAAGCGCAAGCTCGTGCACACACACACACACACACACACACACACACACACACACGCCTTTGAATCTTTTATCTTTTCAGGTTCGGTGCTACTAAGCTCCACCTTCCGCTATGATTTTATGAAAGCCTGCCAGTCTTGTCTTCCCGGTTCCCCTTACAATACATTAACAGGATTCTAGAGTAGGGCTTATATATTTCCTCTCAAAAGAAGTAGTTTCTCCCGCTTGGTTTTCACATTAACATTTCATTTGCTTCTGGAGAACCAACAGGAAAGCTTATGCTATGAAGCAAATGCCTTTTAATTCAGTATTCCATGAGCTAAGTTTGGCTGACTTGCCACCATTCCGATGGGATCCTGTAGAATTCCTTTAGGGAATTATTTTTTCTTTTAACCATGGCTCTTAGTAGCTTGTATTCGAACAAATCATCCTAACTGCATATTTAATCTGGACACAGACACCCCCCCTCTGTCTATCTGACCCCTTTTATTTTGGTGTGGGAGTTAATACAGCATAATTGTTAAAAGTAGATCTGCAAAAGGCAGACTGTCAGATTTCAGCTTTGACATTTACCAGGTGCATGTTCTTGGTGAACTCAACCCCTCTAAGCCTCAGTTTCCTTAATTGTAAAAAGTGATAGCAATTGTGCCAGCCTCTTGAGATTGCTGTGAGGATTAAATGAGGTCACACAAATAACTGTCTAGATAACTTAGCAGGAGCTTGGGCCTTAGGGAGTAATCAGAGTCTAGTTAAAAATCCCTGTTCTGCACTTAGCAAGTGACCTTGAGCAAAAGTCAGTCTTGTAATCAAAGTGTGATGATACATCAGAGTACCACCTTCAAAGGTGTGCAGCTAAGTTGGATCAAAATAATTCTATAAATTAAGTAAATTATACATACCCACATTTAGAACATGTACGATTGTATGTAGTACAGTCAGTTGCTCCAGAATTCCTTTTACAGAGGAATTTGTCCTAGTGCATGAAAATGACTTAAGTCACTTGGAACAGTAACTACAAAAACTTTATACAGCTAAGTCCATAAAAGGGATGGTGAAACTATTTTATATTAAACAATATAATGAAAACAAAATGAGTGGATTTCCCATTGTGGTTCAGGGTGTTAAGAACCTGACATAGTACCCATGAAGATGCGGGTACAATCCCTGGCATCATTCAGTGGATTAAGGATCAGGCATTGCCTCAAGCTGCCGTGTATGTTGCAGATGCGGCTTGGATCCTTCGTTGCTGTGGCTGTGGTGTGGGCCAGCAGCTGCAGCTCTGATTTGACCCATAGCCCTGGAACTTCAGTATGCCTCAGGTGCTGCCAGAAAAATATTAATTAATATAAAAAATGTGAAAGTACAAAATAATAAAGATAAGAATTTGGCAAGGGAGTAAAGACAGGAACCCTGAAAAAAGGAAGAAAGGACAAGCCATACAATTATGAGTTTAGAAATGTTGACAGCCTCAAATATATTATAAATATTTAGTAAGTTATTGGACATTTACTATATGTTAGGCTGTTCTAAGCAATTTATATGAATTAATGGAATAATCCCCGCTCAAAAAAATCCTGAGGTAGGTGCTAATACCATCTTCATTTTACTCAAGAAGAATCTGAAGCTCAAAGACATAAAATAACTTTCCCAAAGTCAAACAGTGATTATTGATTCATAACAATAGTAAAGCCACAATTCTACCCAAGTCATTTTAATGTTAGAGTTTCATTTCTATCTACTTGCTCATCACTATCCACTTTGCTTATCAAAAAAGTCTAGCAATGAATTTATGACTTTCTTTTGAGAAGGCGCTTGATAGAAACATAAATTCCTTTATATTCCCCAAACTTTAATAAAGCCTTCTACTCTCCAATACATTTTCCTTGAGGAAATTAATCAGGCACCCTATCTGCCTGAGTCACGTACAGCACACATGAGATGACAAGACCATTTCTAGACTGAAGTTATTTGGCCTAAGTAAGAAATAAACTTGAGATGTGAGTACCACAAAATAATGTAGTTGAGAGAGTATTTATCCTTCAAAATCTAGGGAGTGGGGTGGGGAGGTTGTATCCACCTTACCTAGTTCTTAACAGGAAGAGCTTTTCCAGCTGCATCTGAATCACAATTGCTTTTGTTACAACTGAGAATTCACAGTACTCCAATGATATTTACCAGTTTAGTCATGCATCAGAGCATCATAATGGGTACTTCTTATTGCAAGAAATAAAATGAATAATGTTCAGCCAGAGGAAAACATATTTCTTGTTACCTGAAACATGAGAAGTGTTTTGCACTTCCAGTGTAAAAGAATTCATCATCAGTCAGGATAGTATGCTAAAAGCAGTGTCATAGCACAGTAGGCAAATTTCCTACTTAGAATCGGTTAAGATCAGATGGCAGGATCCCAGAAGCTCAGGCTAGGAACTCTGCCCCATCTGTACTAACCCATCAGTATATGACAACATAGTCAAGTGGGGCATGTGAGAATTTGAAGGATTGAGTTATTTTTTTTTCTTCTGATTAATGTAAACAATTTCCCACTGGAGGTGAAATTTCCCAAAGATAGTTGTGGAGGCTGGTGACATTTGTTCCTTACCACTTTTATCATAATGTACTGCGTGCCTTCCTAGTTTTTGAACAAAACTGTGCGATTCAAGAGTGTGCAACAAATCCTACCGATTTGCTCCCCCTCCCACCTCCCCATCGATGATTACACATTTCTAGCCAATAGTTTTCAAATACATTGGGTACTCTGTAAGTATTTATGTATGAATGATAAGTGGTAAGAAAGAGTTCTTCTTTATAGACCTTGGAACAAACTTAGTAGGGAGAGCGAAATAAGGAGATGAAAGGCATTTCCACGAGGACTTCAGTGACTGGACTGGAATGATGCTGGTGTCAGTTCCAATGTGAGGGTTTTTTTCCACACCACCAAGCAATTCTCAGACACTACAGTTCAACTCAATTCTGACAGTACCTACCTGGTGATAGTGTCAAACTGATGGAAGAGATACCTAGGGCACTGTGATGGGAAGGAGAACAGAATTTCACCCTCTCTGAGTATGCTCCTCTCTCCAAGTCTTCATCTGTTCACCAAATTGGAAGTTCCTGGAACCTCATCCTTTCAAGTTTTTATGGAGGCTTCATTACACAGGCAACATTGATTACCTTCTTGGCCACTGGTGATTGAACTCAATCTCCAGCCACTGTCCCCTCCCAGGAGGTCCAGATGTAGAATTAAAAGTCTCACCTTCTAGTCACACAGTTGGAGCTCCTGGCAACAAGTCTCCATCCTTAGGTTACAGGAGTTTTCCAAAGTCACCTCACTAACATAACAAAAGATACTTTGACCACTCTCCTCACTTAGGAAATTCCAAATGTTTTAGGAGTTCTGTGCCAGGAGTGGAGTCAAGACCAAATAATAGATTTCTTAGTATAACTTACAATATCACAACTAGGCAGACTAAGGTTTAGAAAAAGCAGAGAATGAGTCAAGTCCTAGTCACCACAGTGAAAACTGAAATATAAATTGAGTAATCGTAATCTACAGGAAGAAGAGTATGAAAAAAATCTATTTGCCATCAATGAGAATAAAATAGAAAAAGCCATGCTAAGATTAGAAGCCTGACTAGTAAAAGTTTCCAGTGACCAGGTAGAGGATGGGCAGGGACCTTGCCTAATGCACTGGTGACAAAGATTGAAATAGAGAGCTAAGTGGCATTTATATTAATTCCAGGAATATAAAACTATTTTAAAGTGGCACAGGGATCATATAGGCAGAAGATAATGTTCTATTTTATTTCTGAACCCTAAGCTTTTTAAGTCAATGACTCCTAAAATGACTCTAGATGTGGACTAGAGGACAGATGGGTATCTGTCCTCCTAAGAAATCTTCCCTTGAATTTTATTGTTTAATTTCAATTAATGTCAATCATTGTTTCAATAAAATCTTGCAACTCTCATTTTCAATAACATTAGCTAATAAAGCTATATCACTGGAGCTCAGAAGGGCAAAACTTTTCAAAGCCTATGGTAAACATTATGTTCTTATTTCAGATTGTAGATCACTCAATGTCTGGGTACAAAAAGAAATTCATAGCTATTTCAGTTGAAGTACAAATCCACTTAGTCATTTTCCTTCCTGTCTTGGACATGAGGAATGGAGAAAGAATCCAGCTAAGCTCTTCGACAATGAACACTATGCCATAACAATCAAATAGATGTCAAAAACTTTTAGTGTATTAAACACTCATAATTCATTAGTGATTTCAGTAGGGGCATACAATTGTAACAACAAGTATAACAGTCTAGATTCATCCTACAACTTGAGAGTTTCTCTTCAGAGGTCTCTATGTGTTTTCAACTTTTAACTGAAATACACAGTACTTTCAGTTTTTTTTTTTTTTTTTTTTTTTTTTTTGCTTTTTATGACCGCACCAGCAGCATATGGAGGTTCCCAGCCTAGGGGTCTAATTGGAGCTACAGCTGCCAGCCTATGCCACAGACACAGCAATATCAGATCTGAGTCACTTCTGCAACATACACCACAGTTCACAGCAACACCAGATCCTTAAACCATTGAGCAAGGTCAGGGATGGAACCCACAACTTCATGGTTCCTAGTCAGATTCGTTTCCGCTGCGCCACAGCGGGAACTCCAAGTACTTTCAGTTTTTGGTTAACTAGAAAGTGACTCAGAGTGTGGTTATTCAAATTTTTGACACCTCAAAATAAATTTTAACTTGATTACATCTCAAGAAGTTTTCCAGAGTTTTCTCTGCTTACTTTGTCATACACGTGCTATCCATTACGACATACGAAAATTTCATTCAGGAATTTGAAGTGGACTATATGTAATGATTTTAGAAATATGAAAATATGTATTTGAATTTCTAAAACAAACAAATCACCATGGATTTAAGGAACTTCTGAAAACCAAGTTAAATACTAACTACGCCCAGTTTATCTATACTATTTTTTCTTAAAATAAGTAGAATAGTTGAATTTACAGGAAAGTATTGAGAAGAAATTCTTGCAAAAATGTATAATCCCTAAGGAGTGATTTTCATTAGCAAAAAAAAAAATAGATTAATAACACTGAGCAAAGTCTCATTGATCATCTAATATATGAAAGAATCTTAGAATTTTCATGTTTCTTACTTGGTGAATAATAAATTATTAGCAAGGTAATTAAGAAACTGATACAAGTGGCCCTGCTTTGACTGAAGTTTGATAAGTAGCCTGAAGTTTCCCTTTCCCTTTTAGACACGTTAAAGCTTTTCAGCACAGCTAGAAAACCCAACAAGCCAGTATAATTGCATCATATGACAGATGAGTAATTGAGGTCCCAGAATCCAGAAGACTTAACCAAAATTTACACAGGTTTAGGTGCCACTCTTGCTTAAATGCAAATGGACTGCCTTCTGGCACAGTAAATACACCAAGATATGTTGTTAACTTTCTTTTTTTTTTGTCTTTTTGCCTTTTTGTAGAGCCGCACCCATGGCATATGGAGGTTCCCAGGCTAGGGGGCTAACAGGAGCTGTAGCTGCCGGCCTTCGCCACAGCCACAGCAACGTGGGATCCGAGCCGCATCTGCAACCTACACCACAGCTCACGGCAATGCCGGATCCTTAACCCACTGAGCAAGGCCAGGGATCAAACCCACAACCTCATGGTTCTTAGCTGGATTTGTTAACCACTGAGTCAGGAAGGGAACTCCAAGATATGCTGTTAACTTTTTAGTCAAATTCTCAGAATAATTAAAAATTTGGATGCATATCAGAAATTATTAATCAATTTTAAATACAGTATATTTATCCAAATTATTTTCAGTCTGTTCTGTTACTACTAGTTTCAGAACATTATTCAGTATAACATTTCACTAAGACATGATTATGGATGCAGTAGCAATATTGCAAAGTCTACAGAGGTGGTTCAGTATTCAAGATTTTAAGACTCAATGTTCTTTATACTTTGTTCTTTACAGGGTGGCTTTAGCAAAATTACAATTCAAAGCAATGTATTCCACAAACATAGATGTTTCATAACCTATTCAGCTAACAGTGCTATAGGACAAATATTTAATTTAATTTAAAGTCCAGCATTTTAACATTACATGGAGGTGTTTAGTGTTTATTTTTCTTTGTAAGAGGAAGAAATTCACTTAATAATTGTACCTCAAGGTGAAAATCTTACGAGAAAATACAATACATTTAAAAACGGCTGTATAAGCCAGTGTACAAAAAGATCTATAAACATGTCTATGTGCTCATGGATATCGCCAGAATCTGTGATATGTTCTAGCTAGCAGAGAAGTAGATTAAATGATTTTTGGCTGTTGGTTCCAGCTTTGAAACCCTGTTACTACTAGTTAATTGATACATATCTTAAGAAAAATGATTTGCCTTATTATAGGGAATGACATCCAAATTATAGAGTGGTTAACACATCAAGTTAGAAGAGAATCCCCAGAGAGCATAACTCCGGTTTGTTTTTCCTAGACTCAAGGATATTTCAGAAGAGAGCAAGGACCACTGTTGTTTCTCAATTTTTTTTTTTTTTAAACAGTTGAGACATCTTGAGTTCAGGATTAAATGAACTCGAGATTCAACATTTAAAAGCAAAGACAGATCAGAGGGTAGCTTCAGGAGTGTGACCAGATGGGGAATCATACTCATTTAGCCTGACAGAGAAGGTAAGCCTTGGTTACTCAGGTCTTTCTCCCACAATAGCAACTGAGTCATCTATATAATCACTTCTGCCCTCCTACCGTCTTCAGCTTCTGGGATCTTCCCAGCAAGTCTGAGAAAAACTCCCAAATTACTCTATTTCAGGTGATTTTTCCCCATCTGCTTGAATTTCTGTCATTAAATTTAAGATGTAAAGAACATTTTTCCTAGTGCTGATTTTTTTCTTCCAGTTTTAAAATAATCAGCATTTCCTTCTCCTTTTCTTTCTTTTCACCTTTCTTCTTAGTATCTTGTCTTTTGGCTGTTAAGTGAAAGTTCAACATTTTGAGGCAAATAATGAAGCCATGATACTTTATGAAAGAAGGAATGAATGTACTATGGTCAATGTTCCAATGAAAGAAAGAGACGTTTAAAGAGGAATGAGTCATAGGGCAGGAAAATACAAAATAAGATAATTTAGCATCTCTTAGAATATAGACCACAGAGGGAATTTAGTTCTTGGTATTTCCCCATCCCCTTTCCTCCTTTTTTTTTTTTTTGTTAAAGTTAAAGAGACATTTTTATTATTTTTGTAATCCCAGTCAGCCAGCAGGGGTTTGTCAGCAGGTCAGGAAATTTTTACTAAAAATTTTGTAATGGTTGGGATAATTTCAACCTAAAGTGACAAAAACCCAAAGAGAGTAACCAAGATAATACAAAAGAGAGAGAGGGTGACCACTGGTTTAAATGATGGAAATCCCCAGAGTATGTGTATTTTCAGGCATAGCATGATCAAAGCATTTGTGCAAAGCTGTCAAGAAACTTTGTCCTTCTGGCCATTTTTTTTTTTTCCTTTGGCTTTGCCAGTAGCATGCAGAAATTCCTGGACCAGATATCAAGCCTCAGATACAGCAGTGACAATACCAAATCCTTAACCACTAGGCCACCAGAGAACTCCCTCTTGCCATATTTTAGCTCCACATGCCTTTGCTTGTCCTTGACTATCTTCTCGGTTTTCTCTACTGCAACCCAACTTCCTCCATGCTGAAAAGATGATTATCTTCAGACCTAAGCCTACATTGCAATCTTAAAGGAAGAGATACCCTTTTATCCTTGGAAAAGTTTTGATTGGCTTTGACTACCTCTTGTGTAATTTACTATAAATAAGAAGATCCAGGACTATGATTGGCCAGGCTTGAGTCATATGTCCACCCCTGTAGCCAGAGGGCAGGTGGCTATCATGCTTGACAGTACCTCAGAATCACAGGCATGGAGCCATTCCCAAAGAGCAGACAAAAACAGTAGACATCAACTCATTTCCTTTATGTGAGTTTCAGTTGGTTAAGACTAACATGCTTTCTACCCAGATTGTGTCCAAGAGCTTCTGATTATCGGTGGGAAAAATAGAAATATTCTGC
This sequence comes from Catagonus wagneri, assembly GCA_004024745.2. NCBI lineage: Eukaryota > Metazoa > Chordata > Mammalia > Artiodactyla > Tayassuidae > Catagonus > Catagonus wagneri. The sequence goes on from PVHT021183696.1 coordinate 736,623, forward strand.
AACACAGGAAACCTAATCTTTTCATTTTTGCTTGTTTTTAGGGCTAGATTATTGGCACAAAGGGAAAACAGGCATTATTTGCAGGTATTGACTAATGTATCCTATGAACTCTCAGGTTATGTGGAGAAAAAGGGAAGTACTGGTGTTGGTCTATGCTTAGAAGGACATGAAACAAAATAACAAGATAAGTATTCCAAAGTATTTGCAAATATATTTATTTTCCCTTAATTCAAGGTCAAGAGAGGGTACATTCAGACAGTCTGCTGAAAAAGCAGGTACTTCCTCAGGACTTCTTTTGAAGGTGAGCACTGAGTAACGCTTTTCGACTTTATTGTCCACGTATTTGCTAAAGCTCATTTTCCATCAATTCATCAGTCTGCTGTTGTTCTTGCCATAAAGAAAAAGTAAAAATAGCTAGAAATTCATATTGGCCCATCTTTTCGATTCATCTAACCCCATTTTCAGTCTTTTAAGTATATTTTCAGTTTCAGCAGTCATTAAGACAAGTGCCTACAGAAAGTTTTAGATGAAATAAGCCAAACTTTTGATCTTGTTTTCCAAGCAAATTGCCACCCCTTAGGAATGGTGATTTTAAGCAAGGAGCTGCCCCTAGCCAATCCTCAATCATACTTTCTGCTTGATCTAACCACAGTTAAGTCGATCTGTCTACCTTCTTTGAATATAACTAAAATAACTTCCAGCCTTCATATATTACTCCGTATTTCTCCAAGAATTGCCCCAAATCTCTCCCACTTCTTCTGTAGCACACTGCCTGAGCCTCTCCTCCTCCTCCTGCATGGTAGGCTGGAGGCTGAAGGCTCTCCAAAGCTGCCTGTTTACATCATTCTAGATGCTAGAAATTGCCATTGTGGGATTATTTTCACACTATGGAAATGTGAAATTGCCAAACACTCCAGGCCTAGTTTTGTTTTTGTTTTTGTTTTTGTTTTTGAAAGCAGTTAAACTACTAGCACACTTCTACTCTCCACAGAACTGACGTCCTTCTTCATGAACCACTCTAATAAAGCTTAGGAGCCTAGCTTTGGTGTCAGATAAACTGGAGATTGAATTCTGGCTCATTGATCTAGTACTTGTGTAACACTGAGCAAGTTATTTCCCCTAAGTCAGTTTTCTTAGGTAAAATAATATATCTGAAGTCCCTGATACAGGAAAGTGCTGTGTAACAGTAGCTACTTCTTCAATAGCCCTTGATCCTTTATGTGTACTCCATTCAAAGTTTAATTAGCTATGTTTCAGCAGTCATTAAGACAAGACATGTTTGATGTCATTTGTATTTGCTCTTTCTTTCACCAGGAAAACCCCCAGTCTTAAAAAAGATCATCAGAGTATCTTGCTTAGTGTGTTCGGTAGATAGTAAATCCACAAAAAAGTGACTGCAGGGCATATTCATAGAGTAGGCAGTCAGACAGTCAGGCACGTGTGCCCAGTGATGCCTGAGAGCACTAGATTAAAAGTAAGGATGTCTAAATTTCAGTCTCAGGCCATAGCATACAAAACTGCAAGAACTCTTGGATCAAATGCCTATAGGTCTGAATTCCAGTTCTGCCTCTCATTATCTGTGCAGACTTCATCAAGATACTGACCTCAGCTTCCTCAACTGTTCAAAGGAGGAAAGAGGATAGTCACTCTATCACCTGGTTCTCTTCTTCATTCTCCTGACTTTCTTGTGGTCATCTTAAGACAGCACACAGACACAGTCTCTCCCTATCTCCCTCTCTCTCCCTCTCTCTCTCTCTCTCTCTCTCTCTCTCTCTCTTTCTCTCTCTCTCTCTCTCTCTCACACACACACACACACACACACACACACACACACACACTTGAGTATATCACTGTCTTTCTTCTAAATCTCTGCTGGAGGCATTTTAGCTACAAATGAAAACTAAATTTCCTAGAAAGATCTCTAAGATCCTTGACTTTCTCATTCCTAGTTTCATATTTGCCCATCTTATTTTCATATCACAACATTCTTTCATGAACACAATGCTTCAGTCATACTAAATTCACTTTTGCTAAACATCCCCTGGCAGCCTTTCTCAACTTGTACAATTAAATACAGGGTTCCCTCAGCCTGAAATGCACCTATTCCTTTGTTTTCCTGGGATATTCCTACTCATATTTCAAGATCTACCTACCTGTCAAGTTGTCTTTAAAAAGCCTTTCCTGATTCCCCCAGGCAGTGTTAGTAATGCCATCTCTGTATTTCTACAGCCCTAGCACTTACCTCTTTGAATTATATTTATCTGTTTACAAGTCTGGCTTCTCCGCTGGAGCACTGACTTCTTAGTAGTGATGGGCCACAAGTCTGTAGTCAGACTGTCTGGTTTATAAACCCCCGAACCAACACAGAGCTAGATGTATGAGCTTGTGAAAGCTACTAAACTTCTTTAATCACCAGTTTCCTCACCTATAAAACAGAATGTTCAATTATCAGGGTCTTTATAATAATTAAAAGAGATAATGCATGTAGAGCTCCTCCCAAATGCCTGTCATATATTAAGGGCTCAATAATGCTACGAATATTATAACAGGTGATGTTGATTATGACGACAGAGGAGATAGGAGAGCGAGAGGGGAAGAGACAGTAATCTCATTTATCTTTTCAGTCCCTGGACCATTGCCAGAGTCTGGCATCTAGCAAGTACTCAGTGCGAGTTTGTTGAGTGAATAGTTATGCTACTTTACAGCACAGCTAAAATGACAGATAGCAGCTCTTTTCTCATATCTGAGTTCATGATAAATTAATTTGAGAGATGCCAACAATCGAGATGCTGATAGAAAGGGGGGGAAGAGTGGGGGAGAAAAAGGATTGCAGAAGAGCAAGAAGGGAAGTAATGTGTTGGTGTGCAATGAACCACTCTTCACAGCTTTGTCTAAGCATTTCGATTAAGGCTATTATCAAGAACTGAAACAGGTTAAAAAAAGAAAAAAAAAGCAGTGAAGTGGTAAGGATTCCCAGTCTGGTGAACAGTCCCACCAGTAGGCATGACTTGGGTGTAAGGGCAGTCAAAGCAAACTCTTTGATGTGCTCTGAGAGCCTGAGGGCAAAACATCAACCCAGCAAGAGGCTGGAATGCAAGGGGCTTGTAATGAAAACAGGTGTTCCTGCAAGGAGGTGGGAAGGGTCAGAGCTCACTTAATAAGGAAACTCCTGGACTTAGAAAAGAGTGGAACATTGAGAGTGGAAGTCCAGATTAGTGGAAGAGTACACTTTGAAAGCATTTAAACAAAAACAGAAACAAAAACAAACCCTGATAGAAACCCAGACAAATTCGTTCAAACAGTCCAAAAGATCAGCTGGGAACTAGATTAGCGATGCTGTGGGAATGGGATACCAGAAAATAAATTGGGGAAGGAGAAGAACGGAGGAGGTGGAGAGAGAAGCCGTGCTGCCAAATTTATTTTAAAGAAGAAAAAATTCTCTTGTTTCCGTTAAATGTTGGATGCTCTCCAGACCAGAGTAGCGGCTGATTCCCTTTTGGGCTCCGTAGAGAAAACAAACAAAAACATAAAAACAGAACAAATCAAGGGTGCTTTCAGCTTCTGTTTCTCTTCCCTTCCTCCAACCGAGTCCTTCTTTCAGCCCCAGAGCCCAAGGACACGAAGGTTCTCTTTCTCTCCCACGACCCGTATCATTCCTGGCCCTAAGCAGCTGGCCGCCGGTTCCATTTTCCAGACTGGAGCTGGATTTAGCCCCGAGATCTCACGGGCCAGGAAGCCCACCCGGTTCTCTCTCCTCGTTTTCTCTCCTCCGCTCCCTCTTCCTCCCCTCCGCTTCTCTCTGCTCCCTGCTCCCTCTTCCTCCCCTCTGCTTCTCTCTGCTCCCTCTGCTCCTCCGCCCAGCTGCCACCTGTTCCCCTCCCACCCCACACCTGGATCCCGGAACCTGCGGCTGGGAGGAGGGCCCCCTGACACCCCGGGAGAGTGGCGGGGAACCCCGCTCTTCCTCTGCAGCAAACCACTATCTTTCTGAGCATAAACTGACTTCCATGGCGGAGGACTGTCCTGTCTACATCCCTGGAAACAGACACTGCGCATGGTCCTTGGTTGCTGACTTTGGTACCCGAGAGAGCCCAGTTGGCGGCGCCCTGGCCGCCGTGGCCGCGACGCGCGCGTCCCCAGCTGCCCAGCGAGCCTGGGGGAATTGCCAGCCCCCACGGTCGGATCACGTGGTTCCCAACTAGCACAGAAGAGTTCCTGGTCAAGGTGGAGTCGGTTGCAGCCGTCCAGGGATTCTCTGTCTCCAGATAAAGGGCCGCAGCGTGCCTCCTTGGTGAGAAGACGCTGATTCATCGTTTCTGCGAGGTGAATGGACTGACTGATACACATAGAGAGAGGAACGAAGTCCACAAATATGTTAAACAAAATAAACAAGTATATGTCTATGTCTTGTCATCATCACTGGTGAAAAGAAGTCCGAGATTTTCCCAAATTTTTGCCAGTGAGCATTCCTAGTAGCCCCACTCCCCCATAAGCTTTCATTATAAATGACTTTATATTCCAGATAATGTTTAGAAATGATGATTGCACTTAAATCAACACCTGCACCTACCCAGAAAAAATACAGCTATTTTTACTGAAAGGAGTTCCTCAGCGAGGAAGAATGTGTAATTTCTGGAAAGGTCCTACTTGAATTCATTCTCCCCTGGAAACAGAGACAGGACTGGAAATAGCTGACAATACAGCTGAGCTGGTTGCACCAAGTGCAAGGCCAGCTCATGTTTTAGAGATTCTGGGGATCTGTTTTATATTTAGGTGAGAATGCTGATCTTGGCGTAAGTGATACATAGAAAGTTATTGAACTGATGTGAGAAACAAAATCATAGGAAATCCTTGGGCACTATCTGAAAGAGCATTTAATTCTCTGCCACTCAGGAAAAAAAGGACAGTTCAATTTTCAAAATATGTCTACATTATATGGCCAGTCAATAAAAACATAATCCCCAATCAAGCAATTAGAGGAGAACATGGGGTTACAGTTGGGATTTTTAGCTTGGTTAAAGCAAATGAAATACTGTAGAAAGAATGAAATCAAACTTGGATTTGCAGAAATATAAGGTAGCTTGGAAAAGATGAATTCAGGTGGAAAATGACCTTTCTATTATGTTCAGGAAAGCTTTAGAATGTCAGGAGAAATACTCGAAAGGAGATTTATTACCTTAAGCACAGTTGACAAGTTCCATTTTGTTGAGTGTCTTGGACGGAGGAAGGAAACGAGCATTACAGGAGGTGATTAAAAAGGCTCTGAAAAGTGTTCAGTAATCCAAGGAGACCTGAGTGCCACAGGAATGTGTTGCTCTCAGTCTGCTTAGAAGCTTCTGGGAGTCTCAAAGTTCCCAGGACAAAGTTTACTTATTCCTTGTCGGAATATTTGTCCTAGATTGATTACATGAGATACGAGATGCGCTGGATACAACATGTGCATGTGTGGGGGGGTGTGTATGTATGTGTATACTTCTTACTCCCTGTAAAAAATTTCTTCTCCTCTCCCTGCCCTTCTCTATTTATGTATTTGTGTGTGTGCAAGTCTGTCTCCCTATCTATCTATTGATTTAGAAATGAGAAGGGGATTTGCAAAATATAAATCATTTTTTGTAGTAAAGCAAAGTCACATGCGTGTATTGTTTTACACATTTCGAAGGCAACATTCATTTGAAATATACACAGGCCTTTTGTGGCGGAGAGGCCTTATGTTAGGATTCCCATTTTAAAGATGAGGAAATGAAGACTAAAGAAGGGAAGTGACTTCCCCAATGTCATTTTCACTTTGCGACAAGACATTTCACTCTACTTGTGATTCATAAGCATGAATTTTAAACTCACATGGGACTTCAACACATCCTCTTTTCTTGAGCATTTTCTCTCTCTCCTTTTTGTTTTGACTGCATAAAGTCTAATCAGAAATGTCAACAATTCTCCATACATGCTCACTTCCTATTCTTTGTCCTTGCTTTATTTTTCTCCTTTGCACTTGTAACTCTTTAACACACCTTAAATTTTACTTATTCATCTTGTATTTGGAGTGTACTTTTCTGGGCTCCAGAGAATACACTCAGTGGAAAGATAGGGAATTATTTTGAAGAGTGAGTTGGGGACTACTTTTTTTTTTTTTTGCTGTACCCTCAATGCCTAGAAAAGTGGCTAGCAAATAGGAAGCATGTGAATGTTTGTTAAATGAATGTACACATGCATGAATGTTTGAAAGCTTGAAATTAGTCCATTTAAATTTAACAAACATCTATCTGCCACTGCTTTTTGTAAAGCGTTGTGCTAATTCATTACCTACAAAAAATAATGAAAGTAAGTTCATGGCAGGTCCCTGGACACTTGCTATGGAGATGATATTCCTTATTTGTCCTAGTTCTTCCTATTAACAGAAGATGGTGTTTGGAACTTCACTTCAGATGGCCAAAAGATGCCTGTGCTATGGCAGGGACATTTTTTAATGCCTCATGTCTTTGCTGCCTCCTTCACTCCCTTCACCTTTCTTGTATGTGCACAACCCTCAGGAATGCCCTCTGCCTACACTCAGCCAGGAATGTATTTTTCCTGGATCAGTGCCTTTTACTTAAGATCTTTTTTCTCCCTCGTTAAATTTTACCTACCGCCTTTTCCATCCCCTCCAGTGTCTACTTTCCATACTGTTTTATGCTTCCTAGGTAATACATTTTTATTTTGCTAAAATCAAGTAGTCTTAGAATTATAAGGCCACATAGTACAGCCTCTCTCCCAGTGAACCAAAATCTTTCTGCAGTATTGACAAGTGAGAAGCAGTGTGAGAACTCAGTTTCTGGACATAAGACAGATGTGCTTTCTGTTTTTCACAAATTCTGTGACTGGGAAAGTTACTTAACCTCTCTATGCTTTGGTCATTCATTTGAGAATGATGACAAAATAGATCTCATCTTTCAGGACCACTGTGAGTATTAAATAGAATATGTGGGGAGAGAGCATCAAATAATTCCTGGCAAGGAGTAACTACTAATAAATATTAGCTATACCTAGTAAGGTCCTTGATAAATGGGATTCCAGAATCTATTTCAATGCCATCATTGATAGGAAAGAGATCACTACTTTCTTGAGTCAATAGGTTCTTTTTGAAGATACATTATCTACGCCCTGTACAGATCCTTCGTAATTAGCCTAAACCTGCTCCCTAATATCTTCCATCCAGTGGTTCTGGGTGCTTATTTAGAGAAACACAGAGTAGGTATGTGCCGTTACGGTCTGAATCCCGCACCTCTCAAATTTGTATGCTTGTATCCCACACCCCTCAAATTTATATACTGAAGCCTTAACTCTCAATGTGATGATATTTGGAGATAGTGCTTTGGGGAGATAATTAAATTTGGATGAGGTCAGGAGAGGGGTTCCCTCGTGATGGATTAGGGCCCTAAAAAGAAGAGGAAGAGACAAGAGAACTTTCTTTCCCTGAACATGCCCTGAGGAAAGGGTGTGAGCATATAGCCAAATGGCACTCCAGCTGGGACGAGACCCTTCACCAAGAACTAACTGTGCTGGCGCCTTGTGAGAAATAAACTTCTGTTGTTTAAGGCATCCAGTCAACGATATTTTGTTACAGTACCCTGAGCTAAGAACTGTGCCCTCTCTTTCACAATTAAAAAAAATTTCCAAACAATTATTAGAGTCTATGTACATACTCTCCATTTTAAGCTGAGGTTTTCAAATTCTTTCAATTGCTATTCATCTATAATGTTTTCTCACTCCATCACCAATTGCTCACATTGACTTCTAGTTTCCCTATGTGTCTCTTCAAGAGCTCCCACAGAAGATATGCGATAGCCTAATTGTTGTCTAACGAATACAAATTACAGGGGGGATATTATCTTGCTTGGTCTGGACATTCTATTCTTAATGGAGGCTGAGATCTCATTAGATTCACTGGCAATCATGTCACACATTTGGAGGCATGTGTATCTTGCCAGACACAAGTTAGAAACAGAGTAAGACCTCCAGGTCTTTTTCATATGGAGTGCTGATAAACCAGATCAAGCCTGGTCTGTATGTGAATAACTGTGAATGTGTCTAACAGCAGAGTTTAATATTTATTCCTATTAAGTCACACTAAAGGAGCTTCTGGAAACAATGCTTCAACCTATTGTTCCAAAAGCTTTTTTTCCCCCTCAGTACACATTAATGATGGTCTTCACAGGGAATACAAATGCCCAAGGGCAAACCCATTGTTATTTGAAATTTCCATCTGCCAATTTTAACTCCACCCTTTACTCTTCTGTGCAAAAGATGCATATCAGGACTTGAGCGAGTAAACCAAAGGACGAAATGTGAAAAGCAATAGCCTAAAGCTTTTGGAAGATTACATAGATTAATATCTTCATGATATTAGGAGAGAAAAGAACTTCTTGCACAATGTCAGAAAGAAAGAAAGAAAGCATAAGTAATGAAAGAAGTTGAGATATGTGGCTTTGTGAAAACAAACAAATCACCGGTCCCCATAAACAGAATGAAAAATATTTGTAACACATATATTTGACAAAAGACTAGTATATCCCCTAAAGTTATATAGAATTTTTTCATTTTTTCTTTTTTAGGGCCGCACCCGCACCTTATGGAGGTTCCCAAGCTAGGGGTCCAGTTGGACCTGTAGATGCTGGCCTACACCACAGCCACAGCAATGTAGGATCCAAGCCACATCTGTGACGTATACCACAGCTCACGGCAGAGCTGGATCCTTACACCACTGAGCAAGGCCAGGGATTAAACCCACATCCTCATGGATGTTAGTCGGGTTCATTAACCACTGAGCCATGATGGGAACTCCACAAATCATTAATAAAGGTTAATCAATAGAGAAATGGGTAAAAGAATTAAATATGTACTTCACAGAAGAAGATACCTGATTGAAAAAAATCATATGACAAAAATGAGCAATAGTGATCAGAAAAATGTAACTTAAGACTCAGTGAGCTGGCATTTTATCCCCACTGGAGTTGTAAAGCTAAAATGACTGATAATACCAAATATGAGGCAAGAGTTACAGTAATGAGAACCCTCATACTCTCCTGGTGGAAATGCCAATTGATACAACTAGTTTGGAAAACATTTTGGCATAACATAGTCAAATTAAACATGTTGCATGTGTTACATATTACATAGGTTGGAGGTCAAGATGCCGTAAAATAAAATCTCAGTAATGTTTGCCTGTCATATAACAATCCCAAGTGACTTTTGAGGTTTTTCCCATCTCACTAGTTGATCCTTTCTTAGGTCATTGTCCACATTTGCATGGTTTATAAGCTGGATTGCTGACACATCAAAGTTCCAGAGGATGTGTAGGAAAAGGAATGAGGGCACAGAGGAGTACACATCCAAGTTTTTAGGCTTAGACTAGGAAGCATATTACCTCCTTTTCACTTAAACTTCATTGGCAAGAATTTAGTCACATGGCCACAAATAGCTGCGAGAAAGCCTGGAAATGTCTTCTCTAGTCCTCTATTTTTATGGAATAAGAATAGGGTAGTTAGTAATGAGCAGTTCTACCACACCCTATGACACAGAAATTCTACTCCTAGATATGTACCTAGAGATTTGTTTCTAAATATGAACCAGGAGGAGTTCCTGTCATGTCTCAGAGAAAATGAATCTCACTAGTATCCATGAGGATGCAGGTTCAATCCCTGGCCTCACTTAGTGGGTTAAGGATCTGGCATTGCGGTGAGCTGTGGTATACATTACAGACACAGCTTGGATCTGGCATTGCTGTGAGTGTGGAATAGGCCAGTGGCTATAGCTCCCATTCGACCTCAAACCTGGGAACCTCCATATGCCACAGGTGTAGCCCTAAAAAAGACTAAAGAAGGAAGGAAAGAAAGAAAGAAAGAAAGGAAGAAAGAAAGAACGAACGAACGAACCAGGAGACATTGTCTAAAACATTTATAAAAGCATTGCTTTAGTAACAAAAGTTTCTTGGGGTTATCCGCTTGCATTATGTATTGACAATACACAGAATAAATGAATTGAGGTGTACAGTGCAATTCTATACAGTCGCAAAAACAAACTAAAGCTGCACCTTAACATAAATGAATGTCATAGCAATGCTAAAACTTAAGCAAGTAATAGAATTCCATTTAAAGAAAGTTAAAAAGGGAAAAACTGAAAAATACAATGTTTACGGATATATAACATGGGTGGCAAATTAAAGAAAAATAAGAGAATAAAATCTCAAAAGTCAGAATAATAAATAGCTGTCTTTTGTGCAAAAGCAAGTTGATGAGATTGGGAAAAAGCACGCAATAGTTCAGGCATTGCTCTATTTCTTAACTAGGTGGCAATTATAAAAATTTGCCCTTTTCTGTGTGTATATTTGAACCACAAAAACTTTCCTGCAAAAGCAAATTTCAAAAGTAAATCATTTCAAAAATTCTGTATTTTAAGTATATAGGTAACTCATTATTTGACACATAGTTTGCAATACATGTCAAGACTATATAATGATACTGTTACCAAAAGGATGGATTTGTAAAGGGAATTTCAGCCATTCTGGGACCAGACCTCATGGAAGAAATTCTGGGGATGTTGGGGAATGAGTGCCTCTTCTATCATATAATTCAGGCTCATGTCTCTCTCTTCTCTTGTCTGGGAAGTCAGTTTATTTGGTGTCCACCTGTATGCAAATCATGCAGCAGGAGTTCCCATTGTGGCTCAGTGGAAACAAATCTGATAGGCATCCATGAGGACACAGGTTTGATCCCTGGCCTTGCTCAGTGGGTTAAAGATCTGGTGTTGTTGTGGCTGTGGTGTAAGCCAGTGGCTACAGCTACAGTTTGACCCCTATCCTGGGAAACTCCATGTGCCAAAGGTGTAACCCTAAAAAGACCAAAAAAAACAAACCTACAACAGAACACAAACTCCATACTAACCACAATTCTGATTTTAGCAAGAGCAAGTCTCCATCAGTGCTCTCACCCTTACCAACTCCTTCAATGTAGCACAGTGATGAGAACATGGTTCTAGAATCAAGGTGTCTGTGTTAAAATCCTGGTTCTGCCCTGTAATCATATACAGTCTTCTTAACATCTGCAAGTCTGTTTTTTTCACCTATGAAATGGGAAATTTAATAGTACCTACTTTATAGTGTAATTGTGGGGGATTAAATAATATAATGTATAATAATTTTAATCATGCATGTTATATAGTAGGTGCTTAAAAATGTTAAGTTAAAAAATACAATGATAGAAACAGGTTTTCAGTTAGCAATTGGTTAATACCAAGAGATGAAGAAATGTGACACTGTGCCTGGCCAGAGTCTTTTTCAACTTGTTACATATGTGCAAAAACTGGTTCTAACATGTGATAGTCTTGGAATGTAATGGGTACTCAATAAATCTTAGCCTCCTTCTATTTTTGAGTATTTGGAAATTTTGTCTTATTTATTTAAATATGTTTTTATGCATGAATCTACTAATTAGAGTCACGAGTGGTAATTAGGAGGCGGAATATCCTACAAGAGAAAGTCAACCTCTCTGAAGTATTGAAAATTTGTTTTCAAATTTTTGCTTTTGTCTGGAGGTCAGAATCCTAAGGGGTCTATGGTGTAAAATATAATATTGTAAAATCAAATAGAATAGTTACATGTAAGCTTCTAGAACTGTAATGGTATATAATAGGAACTTAGTACCACTGAATTTTCTTTTCCTCATTTAGAGTTGCTTTAGATGCTGTATAAAACACTGAACAAGTCCTTAACATGTCTTTGTCTTTAGAATTTGAGTCTGATTTTTGGAAATAGCTAAAATCCACTGGACGCCAAATGTGGTGAATAATATAAGTGAACACGTTGTACAATACCATTTTTGGTCAAAAAATGAGTTATGATGAAATTAATGAGATTTTTTTTTTCGTGTATGAGCTTGTAAATGAGCTCTGGAGGACATTCCAAAACGGAGTTCTGCACGTGGCTTAGGCAATAAAAATATATTTGGAATAGTTTTTAAGACTCTTACTCATCTCATCAAGTCACATGGACTTCAGCCATGACTTAAACCATATCAGTTTTAAGAATATTGAAATAATTCTGTGCTGACTACTGAGATCTCATGACCTAAATTCCCTTGAATAAGTTTCTGCCAACTTTCCAGTTGCCCCTGCCCCAAAAATAGATTAACTCCGGGTAAAGCAAGGGGTCTTGAACCCTGCTTAAGCACTGCAACAAGTATAAACTCTGATTGGTTGATGCCAGTGCCATTCAGTCTGCCAATTATTTTGAATATCACTACTGTCTGTCATGTTGTCTGATCAGCAATTTCATGGTCCTGGCAATGCTCATTTTGAAGTTAAGCTTGGGTAGTTTGTAGAACATTAGCAACAATATCTTTCTAATATGACTAGAAAGAAAATTAGGAGTTCTTCTTTGGAATAACTGATCACCTTTCCTTAATAAAGTGCTACATGCATCAGATTAAGACTTTAGATGTATCTGCCATCAACAAATACAGGTTTTATTTCTGTTTTCAGTAGAGACAGAAAAAGATCTTAAATAGTTCTGGTTAGTTCTAACACTCTTAAAGATGCTAAGGCATAATTAATTCTGCCAATGATGATTATATGGAATTCATATTTATGATGAAAATAAGTAGAATAAATTCATAGATGCTTATAAGGCAAATAGTACAGCTCAATCAAATCTGTAGACATGATAGGAAAAAAATCTTTGAGAATTTATTTAGGTATTTACAGTCCATTTATTTTCACAGTTTTCAGTTGTTCCCCATTGAACTCACCTCATTGATATTTTTATTGGTCACAGAGTGGTGATTCTTTCATATTTGTCATAAATAATCCCTTCTTATTGGCACTTTTCTATTATGGTTTCATTTGACATTAATTGCAATTGCCAGCTATTGACATAATGTGATCATATATTCAGGCTGTGGCTACAGTTTATGTTCACTAATCCCAAGTAAGCTGTATTATGAAGTGAGCGCTGTATACATACTACAAATAAAATATATCATAAAAATTTGTATGCTTTTTTTGTATGTTCTTATATATATATTTGAAGGTAATTCTGCTTTCCTTTTCTTTTTTTTTGCATTTTGCAAGAAAAACAAGAAAAAGCAAGGAAAAATAGAACAAAAGAATCTTAAGATTGCCGAAGTCTCCGGCACCTACCACAGTGCTTGGAACATGAAGGTGAATGAATAGAGAATTATCTAGGCATAGAAATCACGTGTCTTTAAGTACTTCCATCAGTTACAATTTTGGAACTCTTGGCTGTGGGCCCTGTGTTTGCCAAGAGTGGAGTTGAGAACAGTCAAGGCGCTTGACCCTTTCCTACTTAATTTTTAACTTGAGAGAAATGCACGGTAGATGACATGTGGGAGCTTTCTAGGCTCTGTAGTCAAAAGCTTTCTCATTTAAAAAAAAATGAGCCACTTTGCAAGCTTTGAAGTGAAACAGTATGATAAAGATGTCCAAGTCCAGACTGATAGACTTTCCTAAAGTGCTGTGTTTGAAATAGCTAGAGTAGGCTAATGAACAAAAGGAAATGGAAACTGGAAGATTATTTTATGTTTATTGCCAAAGGGGGTAATACTTTGATTCTCTGTTACACAGTGATAAAGCCTAGGCATTAAATTGTTCTCAGCCTAGCTGCATGTTGATATACTGTGTAGCACTGCATAATTTCATTCTTCTTTTCTCTGAGGATACAAACTTTAATAGTTGGCTGTGGTTTTGTTACTTGGAAAATATCAAATGAGAATGATGTATTAGCTATTTATTGCTGTATATCAAATTATCTCAGTACTTCGTAAAAGCAAATATTTGTGATCACTGTTTTTGTAGATCAATAATTGAAGAGTGGATCACCTCAGCAGTTTTGGTCCAGGGTCTATCATGAGGCCAAGTGCAAGTGTTGACTGGGGCTACGATCATGTGAAGGCTTGCCTGGGCCTGTAGGATGCACTTCAGATGGCTCATTCACATGCTAGCAAGTTGGCACTTGTTGGTAGGAGGCCTCAGTTCCTCTCCAGTTAGCCTCTCCTTGGTGCTGCTTGAGTGTTCACATGATATGTCTGCTGGCATTCCTTGCTGTGAGAGAACAGAGAGAGGATAAGTTGGAAGCACTGATGTCATTATAATGTAGCCTCAGATGTCACATATTGTCACTTCTTCAATATTCTGTCAAGCAGATCAGCCTTTATTATTGTGGGAGGGAACCATATAAGGGAGGAAATTCTTGAAAGAGATTAGAGTTTGAGGATCATCTTGGAGGCTAACAAGGATGCTAAAATCTTTAATGGAAATATTACGCACTGCAGGGCTAGGAGATGCCTGGATCCTATCCTTACTCTCCATTTTTCTAAAAGTTTTTATTAATTTTTTGTCTACTAATATTACCTCATTCAATTCACACCATAAAACTGTGAGATATACTATTGTTTCCATTTTCAGGATGAGAAAATAGAGGCCTAGAGGGGTTAAGTAATTTACACTAGGGTACACAACTGGTAAATAATTGAGTTAGCGTTTCAGTTCACTGCCACTCAAAACAAGCAAACAGGAGTTCCCACTGTAGCTTGGGTCGCTGTGGAGGTAGAGGTTCAATCCCTGGCCCAGTGCTGTGGGTTAAAGAATCTGGTTTGCTATTGCAAAAGTTGATCCCTGGCCTGGGAACTTCCATAGGACATGGGCGTGGCTATAGAAAACAAACCAGAAAATAAATGGGGATACTGTAGCTATGTAACCAATAAAAATAAAAGATGAGATAGAGTTAGGGGCTTTATGATCATGTATGAGGTAATACTCAGGACAGATATTGCCTGCATTTCTATCAAAACCAGGTAACCTTTCTTAATGACTAAGCTAGAATGGCTTTGCATGCTGCAAACATGATTTCGCCTGATTCCTAGGGTCTTAGATACCAAGTATATGCTCAAGTTACTTAAGTAAAGAACAGCAGATTTAAATTCAAATTCTAGGCAATCACTTATAATATGAAATTTAATTGCTGGAATAATTTGTTGTTTACTTTGATCTGATTAGCCTATTATCTCTCTGTGGAGAGTTATTTGGTTAATTGTATCAGCTGGGATAATCTAGGTTATGCTGCTTTAACAACCTCAAAATTTCAGTGTTTTGAAACAACAAAGATTTATTCTTTGCTCACATTTGTCCACCCTTTGTCAGGGAACTAGGCTGATGCAGGCTCTGAGTTACATTCTTCCAGGGCAGATCCATGATATATGGGGTCTGAGGCCTATACTGTTTGGGGTGCTTTTTTAAAGAAATATAATACAAAATTACAAACACAACTTATGCTTCCACTCTGTTGAGAGGTAGGTAACATTTTGTACAAATGGACAAGCAGATGCATCAAACTTAAAAGTAATATGGCTAAGCATTCAAATCACATATCTCCCCTGCCTCTGCTCTTTGATTATTTTAGTAATTATTATTGCTGTTTATCAAATATTCCCAGTTCTCCTCCTTGGGGACAACTGGTAGAAATATGGTTCCCAAACCACTTTAAGCCTGGGCTGTGTCACTTCCAAATTGAAACTTGGTCAATGTGTGATTCACCACGTTGCTTCCCCCTGACCTGGAAATCCTTGAAGTATGAAGGTGATTTATTGTGAAGCTAATTTTTTTAAAAACTTCAGTTTTAGAGCCCTTCATTTGCATGGGCCCATTTCAAAGCTGTATATCTAATTCTGTGTAGTTGCAACTGTGAGGATCTAAAATAATGAGCAGAATCAGGTTTCGTATAAAGAGAAGAGAAACATGTTCATCAAAAGTTGGAATTTTTTGTTTTTTATTAGATATTTCATGGAAAAGTTGAGTACAGAAAAGAATTTACAGTTAACTAATGTTTTTGAAACACGGATGAATTGGTGTCCCAATTTATAGTTCTATATCCTTATAACATTATTTGAAAGGAAATCATCATATTTATTTGTTGTTAATCTGGAAATATGCCCCAAATTCACATAAATGTTAGTCTATTGAAGCAATTATAATAGGCCATTTGCTTTCTCTAACGTAACTTCTTGTACTCAGCTCTTATCCATGTATTTTAACAAAAAGGGGGCTGTGGCTTGGATAATTTCTAAAATAATGACAACAGTAATCCTACAATGTAATTAGTTCCTGTTAATGTTCTAAGAAATGATGATTTAAATTTGTACTACTTTGGTATGATATTTCACAGCATTTTATTTTTAAAAATGTATTCTCTCTATTGTTCGAGTTGAATTGTACTTAACTAAGTGTTCACTACAATAAAAAGGAATTCGATGTAAATAACATTTGAACAAAATTAATGACGATGTTTAAAATGTGTTAAGTGTGCTTTCTGTTAGGCATGGTGCCGCTTACTGTGTGCAATCTTGTTTCAGCTGCTCAATGACTCCGTAAAGTAGATCTGCTTTTCCCCATTTTACCAATGAAGCTGTGACTCTCAGAGGTTAATGAATTTGGGGCCATAGCTAATGAGTGATATAGTAGCCAGCCAAATTTAGAACTGCAGTATATGATTTCATCAATTATATTATCCTTGTTCTCTTCAAATCCTGAATAAATGGGTTGTCAGTAAAAGAGAAGTAATCAAGTCTTTATAACAAGAAAATGATTCATCTCTAGATAACTGATCAGTGGTGGTGGATTTTATGTTTTCTGAAAAAAAAAAGAAAAAAAAGATGGAAAATACAACAAACAAGTAAACATATAAATAAAGATATGTCTAACATAGTAATTGGTGGATGTTGGAGGAGTCATCAAGAGGACATGACAACTGGTTGACTGGAAGGCTGGATCCGTGCAAACAGAGGCTCCTCGTCCCCTCTTCTGTCCTTGGAATATATCTTCTGCAAGCTGTTTCCTAGTAGGAGATCTTCAAAGCACACACCCTTGAGAGAATTAGATGTTGGTGAGATCTGGCCTGAATATGTGACTGAACTCAGGTAAGGTCTCTGTATAAATTTTTACGATTCTGGTGGGCAAGTGAAGGGAGGTAATTTCCTTTGCTCATTAGACGTACCACCTAAAGTGGTCTGCTTCCTTCTTTTCTTCCTCCTTGTCCTCCATGTGCAGGGGCCAAGTTGTGAACCAACAATTGGCAAGCCAACCAAGAAATTGAAGAACTAGGTCTTGGGAAGAAATTCTGGGTTGGGCATTGACTTCTTTGTGGGGAGAGACGATTCCTATATTAAGTGCCTGTGGACTGCTATCTGAGTAGGTGATGCCCTGAAAACATAGGCTGGTTTAATGTGCTTATGTGATGAACTGCACATAACACATTGTGGGGAAGAAGATAAATGAACAGCTGCTGTTTTAGGCTAGTTTTCACTGTGTTTGGTGGCCATCACCAATGCTCAACTAGATGCTGAAATTCAAGCTAGAAAGTTAGAAGAAGAACAGAGGTTAGAGAAGGGCATACAGGGTCCACTGTTCTGCTGGCTCTGGACTGGCAGACAAGTTGGCAGAGCAGGATAAGTTGGAGACCTTAGTCTGCCATTTTGCAAAGCTAGCAGTGTGCAAACTGCTATGGATTAAGGTCCTAGTGCTTGAGACAAGGCCTAATTGGGATACTTAGAAATGGTATTCCTGGGAAAGTGAGGAGAGGGAAGAGGAAGAGGTTATGGTAATCGACAGAAAAATGGAAAAAATACCCATTGCTATCCAACCCTTAATATACAGGAAAGACAAAGCATAGCAACCACAGCCTCAGCCAGCAGGGTGCCCCCGCATTCAGGAAATGTTCAAGATGAGAGAATATATTGCCACCGAGTTTATTGATACAGCTGAAAAATTCCAGGGAAATACCTGGTTAGTGAAGCTATGGGATATGGGGTGTAATACAATTTCTCTGACTGGGTAGGAGGCAGAGAAAATGAACAGCATCACTACACGCCCTACACTCTGGCAGCCTCTGTGTGGTGCAGGGGGCTTCAAGGAACATGCTCCCTTGTACATTGGACTGTTCTAACTTCAGGGACACTTGGCTCAATGAGGGGGATCTCCCTGGGCACAT
Organism: Catagonus wagneri; assembly: GCA_004024745.2. Lineage (NCBI taxonomy): Eukaryota > Metazoa > Chordata > Mammalia > Artiodactyla > Tayassuidae > Catagonus > Catagonus wagneri. Next base: position 754,651 of record PVHT021183696.1, read on the forward strand.
GGGGTCCTGGAAGTCTATAGAGGAAGTACAACAAATTTTTAGGGAGCTGGGAATGAGACAGGCCTTCCATGCCCCTGTCTCTAAAGGCGCTGATACAGTCACAGTCACTGCAAGAGTGAAAGCCAAGATACTCCACTCTGCCCACAGCACTTGGTATGGAAAACTGATATCCATGCTGGGTCCAGTCACGGGGCAAGACACTTATGATGTTGGGTAATCCCCTGCTGATCTGGGGGAAAGTGGCAAATATTAGGAATGATTATGGGCTGTGGGAAAGGCCCGAGAGAGAGAGAGGGAACTCAAAACGCCAAAAATCTATCCCAGTAGGATCTGAGGCATCCGGTAAAAATAACATGGAAGCAAATGTAGTTTGATTTCACTTTTGCTGGGACTCCACCTGAACAGGTAAACTGATAACCCAATGCTGTGTTGGTTGGCCTGTGGAAAGCCTTAAAACCTGCCCAATGGTTCAGAGTGGCCCTACCTGCCCCTACCATTCCTGTTGGACCACCTGCTCCAGCAGAGGCCTTAAGGATACACCTCAACTCTAGATAATCGACCAATGGTGGTGAATTTTATGTTTTCTAAAAACATAAAATCCTATTTGGGGTGGTGCTTCTCACAGTTCAGGTGTGAGGTGTAGACCAAGGCTGCCACCGGGTGAGGGCTGTTTAAGACCTTATGGTGAGCTCGTTATTCACTAGTCCCCCCAAAATAAACTAAAGGTGATGACTCTGGTGGATGCTGGAGCTGAATGTACTCTAATACATGGTAACCCCCAGAAAATTTCTAGCTCTTGATGTGCCACAGATGGTTATGGAGGGCACATAGTTATAGTAAGGAAGGTCCCTTTGATGCTGCAAATTGGTTACTCTCCCCCATGAGATTTTTATTTCTTTGACACTAGAGAAAATGTTGGGCATTGATATTCTATAAGGTCAAACTCTGCAAACCTCTGTCAGTGAATTCTGCTTCTGGATCAGAGTAGTAAAACCAGTGCTGAGGGTAAACACCACCTGGGAACCAGTAAATCCACCACTCTGGCCGAGAATAGTAACTGTCAAACAGCACAGATTGCCTGAGGGGCATAAGGAAACAGGAGAAACTGTCCAAGAACTGCACCAAGGTATAGTGCTTTCAACAGCCTAATCTGGCCAGTAAAGAAGCCAGATGGCTCATGGTGGAAGACTGTGGACTAAAGAGAATTGAACAAGGTACTGCCCCCATCCATGTGGCTGTGCCCAACATTGCTTCCATCTTAGATTCTTTGGCCAAGACCAGTACCATGCTGCGTTGGACTTAGCAAGTGCTTTTCACAGTATATCCCCTGTCATTGAGTCACAAGATCAATTTTCCTTCACATGGGAGCGACAACAAAGGACATTTCATATACTTCCCTAGGGCTATGTGCCCAATCCCACCATATGTCATGGGATGGTAGCCTGATATGTATCTCTGTTCTCCTTCCCTAAGTTAGTAAAAATAGTTTAGTGCTCATTGCACTAAAGATGAACTGTTAATATGTGAAGAGTTGCCTCTGCTGCAGGACACGCTCTGGACTTTACTGGAGCATCTTTGAGGGAGAGAATAGGAAGAGGTGAACTCAGAATGATCAAGGCCCAGGCACTGCTGTAAAATATTTTGGAGTTGTTTTGTTGGGTGAGATGCCTGATGTTCCAGGAGCTGTGACTGATAAGACGCATGCCTATCCAACCCCTAAGAACATGGAAGAGATGGAAGATGTTGTGAGGATTTGGGGGGTTTAGGAGACTTTATTTTTCATCTGGCATAGTGCCTCTGTTCCTTACACTGCTTGGTAAAGAAAGGGCACATGTGGGACTGAGGGTCAGAGCAGCAAGACACTTTCTTTTTTGGTCTTTTTAAGGTGGCTTCGTCATATGGAGGTTCCCAGGCTAGGGGCTGAATTGGAGCTGTAGCTGCTGACCTATGCCATAGCCACAGCAGGTGGGATCTGAGCTGTGTCTGTGATGCACTCCACAGCTCAGGGCAATCCTAGATCCTTAAATCGCTGATGGAGGCCAGGGATCAAATCTGCATCCTCATGGATGCTAGTCAGATTTGTTTCCGCTGAGCACGACAGGAACTCCGCAAGTCGTCTTTGAAAAGCCAAATACACTAGCGAAGCAGACTAAATGTCTGGGCATCTCCCAAGCAGGACTGCCACTGGGGTAGATGTATCTGTGGCTCTGGGAGGTGTGGGCTGGGCACCGATGGCAGAGACAACAGAAGAGAGTACCCCTAGGATTTTGGTCCCAGCTCTGGAAGGGGGCAGATACCCTACACACCCAACCCAGCAACAGCTGTTAGCAGGGTGCACAGTGTTCCTCCTGGTAGAGCTTCTCATCAAGGAGAAGCCTACTGTGGTAAGAACTTCCCTTCACCTGAAGTCCTGACTGTGAACTCTTTGTATTGATAGTTGGGCTGTTCTAAAGGGATTAACTGAATGGCTTAGACAATGAAAAACTGAGGGGTGGATGAAAATAAACCAGCCCTATGGGGTCAGGATGTGTGAAAACATATTTGGGTTCCTGTGCAAAAGCCTGTAGCAGTCCTCACTGTTTTTGCTATCCAGGATCATAAGAGGCTGATGCCCCCTGGCAATCAGGAAGCTGACACCCTAGCATGGGTAAAAGCCCTAACAAATGTATTGTCAAGGATGCTAAATTGCCCTTGAAATACAGTGACTTGATTAACAGCATGTCCTATGTCTTCTAAACAATGCCCAAGGATGTCAAAGGCCATCATTTGGGGTTCCTAATTGGTGACAGATTGGCTGATTGGTTATTTCAGCCCTCTGCCTTTGTTTTAGTTTTTTGTGGGTTTTTTTTTTTCTTAAATTTTTTTTTCTTTTTTTAGGTCTACACCTGCAGTATATGGAAGCTCCCAGGCTAGGGGTCAGATCGGAGCTGTAGCTGCCAGCCTACACCACAGCCACAGCAACACCAGATCTAGGCTGCATCCGTGATTTACACCAAAGCTTGTGGCAATGCCAGATCCTTAATCCACGGAGCAAGGCCAGGGATCGAACCTGCGTCCTTAAGGATACTAGTCAGATTCATTACCTCTGAGGCACAACAGCAACTTCCTCAGCCCCCTCCCTTTGAATGAGGGTTTTAAATTTGCCTTTGTTTGTGTATAGAGACTGCATCTGGCTTAAGCCAAACTTGTCACCAGGCAAAGCTCTCTGCCATCACTAGAGGATTAGAGAAGCCGAATACCATGTACGGATGCCCTTGTGGAATAAACAGTGATGAGGGGTCACGTTTCAAAGGTGTGATGTGCAAGACTGGACAAAGAAATTTGACTTTAAATGGCGATTTTATCTCCCCTATAACCAGTAGGGTTAATCAAAAAGGAAGAATGGAATATTGAAACAGCAGATTAAATTATTAACAGATAAGGAGTTCCCATTGTGGCTCAGTGGTTAATGAACCTGAGTAGCATCCATGAGGACGAGGGTTCCATCCCTGGCCTCTCTCAGTGGGTTAAGGATCTGGCTGTTGCCGCACGTTGTGGTGTAGGTAGCAGACCTGACTTGGATCTCGCATTGCGGTGGCTGTGGCATAGGCCAGCAGCTACAGCTCCGATTTGACACCTAGCCTGGGAATCTCCACATGCCACGAGTCCGGCGCTAAATTAAATAAACAAATACATAATAATAACTATTATTAACAGATAAAACCATCCTGGCCTGGTGGACTGAAGTACTCTCCCTTTATCCCATTTTATGACTGACTTTTAAGGCTTGTTGCTCTGTATTCCAGGCTGCATATGCCTCTGTCGTGCTACGGCATCTGTCTCCAGCACAGCCTAACCAGCTAACAAACCACCTCCACACTAGCAGAACCCTGGCTAGCAGCTCAGTGCACCTTTCAGAAGAGGAGGCTGCATGAGATTGCTAGAGCGGGTCACGAGGGCGGAGTTTTGGAGGAGGTCACGGAGAGGACACGACCCCGGCTGCCCCCGAGCTGGACGCGGGCATTCAGAACCTCTTCACTTCTTCTCCTGTTTCCGGAATGTCCACCCCCACCCCCACAGGGGTGGCCGTTTTCAAGGGTGCAGCCTTGAGAGGGAAAGGTGCAGATGAGACCATTTAGACCGAACGCGTGGCTGAACCGAGGTAAGGTGTCTGTATAAACTTTTAAGATTCTGGCGGGTGAGTATGGCACTACTCCTTTTGCCGCGGTTGCTGACAAGCCTCTTAGGTAAGTTCGTTTCTTGATTATTAAACCTGCCACCTACCCGTCTGGAGTGGTCTGCCTCTTCTTCCATCTCTCTTTGCCTTCCGTGTACAGGAGCCAATTTGGGAACTGACAGTGAAATATTCAGAACTGTAATTGGAATTAAAATGCTCTTTGAATTCTCCTAACTTACTAAGCTGTGATTACAGAAACCTGATATTATGACCTGGGAGTAAACATGGCAACTGTGTTTTTGAGATATTGCTTGTGTTTACTGGTAGAGATAGAGGTATCTGCAAGATTTATTGCCGTTTCATCATGCATGGAGAAACTAAATACGAATTACTCAGAGTTTGCCCAAAAGATCTATGGATTAATGTTATTATGTATTGTTTATTTTTTCTGTATTCCTTATATTAATGTGATGAAAAAATACTCAAAAGGAGAGAGGAGAAAGATAAATTCAAAACCACAAGATACATTTTATAAGATTAATTTCTCTCCTACCAACTCTACTATCTTATTCACTTAAGTGCCTGCTCAGATACCTAATGAAAGAATATATCCAGACTGTAGGTTATTAAAATATTTACTTTACAGGAATGTGCTTAATACTGTTATCAATTCCCTTACTCATATTCCCAGTGTGTTTGAGATTAAACTGTGAACATATAAAAAAACAGTATCAGCCTATTACTACTTTGGGACCTTTTCCCACTTTAGGAAATAATCATGTGACAGATTATCTAGATTCCCAATTTGCAGGTGGAATATCTTTTCAAGTGCATAAAGCTACTCACATTTCATGTATCACTGTTCTTCACTTCAGTTTATAGTCCTCTCTTAATCTAAATTCTTAAAGCATGGTTATTTGTAACATTCGTTTGTATCACATCTACTTATTTAAATTCTCTAAACAGGTTTCCACATTTCAAATGTGGAAGAACCAGCAGGTTTAGTATACTTAGTTCTTTAAGTTAATTGATATAAGAGGATGTATGTTTAGGAACAAAGAACCTTCACTGGGTCTGGCAATTAATATTTTTTGAAGGAAGAAATAAAAAACATCAAAATTATTCAACCAACATAAAACCTCTTTAGAACTTGTGTTGATGTTTTGCACTTTAATAGAAAAGAATAGATACATACATTAATTTATTAAAGATATTTTTAACCAGAGAAATTATAGATTAAAACCCCAAAATACTTCTTTGGCACTTCTGCCTCTTACAAAGCAAACAAAAAATGGTACATGGTAAAAATAATTTCAGAAAAATAATTATTAAAAGAAAAGACAGCATAGAGTTGTAGCACTGGTAATTTTTGCTCAGTGTTCCATAAAGCACAAATATAGATTCTTTTAATAAAAAAGTAAAAATGGAAAACCACAAATGTCAAAAAAATTATTTATGTCAAGTTTGAAATTTGATAGCTAGATGACTTCCTGCATATTATTAAATTAAGTCACTAGTTCATTTTCAAAAATCCATTTTCTAGGCGGTTCAACAGATGTTTACTAGTCAGTTTTAAATGGAAATGCATATTAAACTAGTTCAAATGATTAACATGCAACACAATTTGTCCAAAAATGGAAAAGATTCGATGGAGTGGCAATCTCAGTGTATTTCTTTGAAAATAGGATTTTAAAAGTGTAAAAGGCATTCAAGGAGTTTGGGAGGGAGGTGTAACTCTTTGCCAGACTCTTGTCTAAGTGCTGTTTCATGTATTCCCTCATTTATTCTCCTAGATAATATTATGGGGTAGATATTATTATGACTGGAGCTAAAGAGAAAGAGGTCTCCAGAAAGATATTTAAATCAAGCACCTTGTAGTGTGTGGGGGTATAATAAGCTCTTCAAGTTTCTGTTTCCTGCCCACACTTCCATGTTTTTACTGTTACTATTTTCTCTGCTTGCAGTATATTAAACCTGCTGGTTCTTTGTCTATAAACTCTTTTTCATTCTTCAAAACTCACTGATCTCACCTCCTGCCTAGCTCTCCTCCAGGAGGGCTTGCAAACAGGGTACTTACTGCACCACACTGAATTATCTATTGAATTTACCTGTGGTGGCTTCCACTTGGCTGTTAACTGCTGAGGGCAGGAACCTCGGCTTACTCCTTTAGTCTTAGTGGCCGTTCCCTTCAAAATGGAACTTATGTACTATACTTTATAGAAAGATGCAATTTCAGGGCAGAAAGAGTGTGTGGAGGGAAAGTGGGACAGGTAAGGGAGGAAAGAAAATATAAGGCCATTGTTCTGAACTGGTCACTGCTTCACAGGACAATGCAGATGGTTGCTCATTCACATGGGCTGTCTTCCAGGGCTGCCCTGTGGAAACACGACACCCTTAGAAGAGTCACATAGGAGGAAGTAGCATTGAGGGTTTGTCTGCCTCCTCCTTCCTGTCTCTTGTTTTTCACTGGTTAAAGTTAGACCTTTTGGATGTTACCACTCAGCACTTTTGGACTGCTCACTGGCACCCATAAGCACAGCACTTCACCTGATCCTCAAAGTACAGTGAACAGCCATTATTTAACATTTCGATTTTTTGCTCATTACAGATTTTGAATTAACTTGATTGTTTAAAAAAAAATATTGCATTGAAATGTGCTTTTTCTTAATTACTGTGTCTGTTGCAATCACTTAAAATTTTGTACGCTTAGTGAGTGAGTACCTATTGCCTCACCCTATTCCCAGACCTTCTATATAAGTACATATTCCGAGGTTGTTGAACATGGAACTAGTTTAAAGTGGACAATTTTTTTTTCTTTTTGGGCCACACTCACAGCATTTGGAAGTTGTCAGGCCAGGAGTCACTGAATTGGAGCTGCAGCTGCCTGCCTACACCACAGCCATGGCAATAGCAGATCTGAGCCACATCTCTGACCTGCCGCAGCTTGCAACTATGCCGGATCCTTAACCCACTGAGCTAGGCCAGGGATCAAAGCCGCATCCTTAGGGATGCTAGGCAGGTTCTTAATTCACTGAGCCACAAGGGGAACTGCTAAAGTGGACAGTTTGTATATCATAAGATGCAGGAACTCAAAGATCACCAATCTCCAGATAAAGCCAAAATCATCCTAAGTCACTCTCATCACATAATCAATCAACTCATTAATTCAACAAATATGTATTAAGGTTCTTTGTGCCAGTAAAGGTGGTTAGCAGACAGCTGTGAAAATGACAGACTGAAACTATCATATCAAAAAATGTAATTTCTGTTGTGATACCCTTTAATTATTTTTCCAGAAATTTGCATTGGTACATAAGTAGTCTGTTTGCCTTATGTAATTAAAATATATGACATACCCAGAATTTTTAAAGGGGAATCAATGCATAATACTTAACTGTTTGCTTTCATATCAAAATTACTGTTTTATGGGAAAATACTGAAAGCGAAGTCTATAAGCATGCTCTACTTCAAAAGCACATACTCAAATATCTTTCAATTAAAAAATTTGGAAGGGGCACTGACAGGAACCTCATATCCAAGTGTATAAACTATTGTAGGATCTTATGTGCTCATATTATAAATTTTTCCTTTATACTTGATATATAACTTCTATTAAAGTTTACAATTTTTTGGTTTGGATGTTTGTTTTATTCTTCACTTTTTATTTTACTGCATGTTACGTGGCAGAAAACAGGGAAAAATACATTTATATACTGTTTATTATATTTCAAGGAGGGATGATGATCCAATAGTATGAGTTCAAAGGCAGGGTAATGGTAATGAATTACCCTGTTGCTAATCTTCCCAGGTTGAAATATAATGTCCAAACTCACTAATATACCACTTACGCACTAATGTACTGATATAACTCACAAGTATACCACTGTCATTCTCTTTAAGGAAAAAAAATAATTTGAAGTGGAAATTGATTCATTACTGCAACACGTAATTACTTAAACTGAAGTCTAATTGTTTGGGAGTTGGTATCGAGGACATGCTATACTAGATAATGAGCAGATGCAGACCTGAATGAGTGACTAGGAACATATGGTAAGAAGAAACTCAGAAAGATGAGCTAGATATTGTTGGGAATTTTAAATGAGTTGAGAAAAAAAATAAAAAAAATCAGTGAATTTTTACAACAAAGAAGGTATCAAGAGGGTATTGTGATGAGACAGATAGGAAAACCTGCAACAGCAAGCTGCTTCCGCTTCTGCTAATCAGGACCTTGGGCTCCTATGTTTTTGAAAACCAGTAAATAAACCTGCAAGACAGGGGTAGTTGATGTAGCAGGACACAAGAGGCAAGTTTTTTTCTACTTGTTTTATTTTCAGGGCAATAAAACAAAAATTGAGGCATTAGAAGAAAAGGTAGCAAATGGATCCATCTCAAGCTGGCCTACAACTTTGGTCTTAGGAAGGAGAAATATATTAAGGCATTAAAATAAAAGATTGAGTATAAAGCCTCACAACAGGACAACCATAATTAGAAAGTAGATTATGATTATGGCAAAAAAGGTGGTAGTAATGATGTTTGCTCTGTTACAGACACCATGACTTAGGGAAAGCTAGGATAAAAATGTGCACGAGATGTTGCCGATAACCTGTGTCTCCTAAGTATGTTGCATGTTTCTTAATTTTCCTTTGGTGAGTCACTTTGTGTTATAAACTATTATTTATTCTAACAAGACAATGCATGACAATTACCTGTCTATTTTCTCGTGTTATTAAGATTCTTTGAACCTTGTTGATAATCAACCCTGATTAGTCAGAATAAATTAGTGAAGTTAAATCTGCTCACATATATCACCCCCTGTTTTCATATTCATATTACAGGAATCAGGGCACAAAATAAGCCTTTAAGTAATCTTCCATTTGACTGCTCTTTTAAAAATAGGACTCTAGTCAAATTAGTGGATAGGTAAAGCCTCATTAATTTTTCTATAGAAATATATGCAGTTTTATGGGCTATTTCAGGTATTTATTAAAAACTGTACCATTAAGTAAAAACTCTGTATTTCTTGAGGATTTCTCATTTTTCAATACGTTTACATCTAGTATATTGGAAAATAAGGGCATATAAATAATCACAATGCAGTAAGAGCAATGAATAGAAGTCTATACAATAATTCATTAGCAGGATATTTACATTAGTTGCAAACATTGTTAAAGGGGATACTCAGATTATGTATCACTGTGATTGAAAATTTCGTAATTGTAATTTTTAGTGATTTAAACTGTTCGGAAATAACACATGATTATTTCTGTAATCTCCTTCATTTAAAAAACAATTTACATAAAACATTTTTACTTTAATTGGTGTGAGTTAATTCAAATTTCCCCCTATCTTCCATCATTATAGCACTTGGAGTTTAAGTTGCCACCTCCTATTAGAGATAGGTCAATACTTCCTCAAAAGTTGACACAATGACTTTTGGTTCAAAATGTTTATATCTTGATCACGTAGGAAAGAAAACAGGCTCTGTGTGTGTCCAATATCCTTTTCTCTGTCATCTTTTCCTTTCCTTTTCTCATTTAAACATGTTTATGTTGCCTCCATTCTATTAAAATAACATAGAATGAGATAAAATAAGATACTTCTAAAATAAGGTACCCTATTCTGAGATTTCTACTCTCTCTCCAGCTTCACTGAAAGCTGTTCATATGAGTTTTTTTGTTTTTAAGTTTGAGGGAAGCTTGTTATGTAGAAATAGCATCTTATAATTATATTGGTTTTAAGTAATATTTCATTCATTAAGTTTGGAAACTTAAAAACTGCATCATTTTTAAAATTTCAAGTTTAATTTCAAAAACATCTTTAATTCAATAAAGCTTTTATGTGAACAATTAAAAAAAAAAAACAGCAAAACACTTGAAAGCTAGCTTATGGAATTGCTGATGAGTTTCATCCCTGGTGTGTACAATGTAGTACATCTCACCCACAGGATCAGAGGTAGCTTGTCAATGAAATGCCATCCATGCTCCTCAGCATCCATGTTGTAATGCTAAGGAGTCTGAGAAATTCTTTTAGACAGAAGAAATATTTTACAGTTATTTCCATTTAAATCCCAGATATCTTACCATGGCTTCAAAGGACTCCTTTTTAAAATGTGAATTTTGAAAATCATGAACACCAAACCAGAAGCCAGTTATAAAAAAGTAAATTAGGAGTTCACGTCATGGCTCAGTGGTTAACGAATCCGACTAGGAACCATGAGGTTGCGGGTTCTGTCCCTGGCCTTGCTCAGTGGGTTAAGGATCTGGCGTTGCCGTGAGCTGTGGTATAGTTTGCAGACGCGGCTCGGATCCCGTGTCTCTGTGGCTGTGGCAGAGGCCGGTGGCTACAGCTCCTGTTAGACCCCTAGCCTGGGAACCTCCATATATCACGGGTGCAGCTCTAGATAAGGTAAAAAGACAAAAAAAAAAAAAAAGTAAATTAATAGTCATCCCAGGCAAGTAATCTAGAAGCAGCTTTGTGGTTATTCAGGAGTAATAAGGTGACAAACATTATCTTGGACGCTTGGAATTTTACTGTAATTTTCAAACTCAAAACTGGAAAATAATACAATGTAGTGTAGTGTAGTGTAGTGTAGTGTAATGTAATATAATATAATATAATATAATATAATATAATATAATATAAAAACTAGCACTGGGGATATAAGTGATGATCGCTGCCTTCTGCTTGGGTAGGACCCAGAAGTGAAAGCTTAGTTCATATGGCTCAGTGAAGCAATGGCATTGGGTGTTACTGGGAGAGCTATCCCTTCGAAAAGCAGGATATTGACCTAATTATTGCAGGCCCAAAACAACCACCAAACAAACAAAACTCCCCCCATCCCAAAAAAATAACAAACATGAAACCCAAAACTAAAAAAGGCATGTCATGTCACTAGTTTCATGTATGGGTATTTCCCTAGGCTCAGGTAGGTCAGAGGATCACTTTTGAAACAGAAGCTTGTAAAGATTGCTGTAACACCCATCCTGTTTTGTTGAAGATTGGGGTGTGTTTTTTGGGGAGGTAGGTTCTAGAAGCAGAATTCTCCTCTTCTTGTTGTGAGATTTACATGGTTCTCACAGCTCATTCAAATAAGAAAGAAAAGGCCCATTCTTTCTCTCATAGACAATATCCTTCCCTGTCTCTCCAAATGATCTGTCTGGTCCGGAGGGTTTGTGTTCTCACTGCTGCATGAGCTACTGTGTCAGGGTTGAAGAGGTATTCTAATTAGTCAGCCTGGGGCCAGGGAGACTACCACTTAATTAATGCCTGTACCATAGAGGTGGAAAAAATGTAGTTCCCCAAAGGAAAGGATAAAGGAAAACTAAAAAAGTAAAAGTTGCATCTTCCAAGGATGACCAAAATCTCTGAAAGCAACTAAAAGTGAATGATTGAGTTACTGGGAGCATAGAATTTTTTTCTTCATGCAGACGGCCTGATTTTTTTTTTTTTTTTCAAATATTATTCCTTACCAAATATTGCTCTTGAACTATTGTACAGTTTTTCATCCAGAAAAGAGGATATTGCCATCTGCCTTATGTTCTTCACCCTAAGGGTATTAGAGGCTGCATCACTGGTGGGGTAAAAGAAGCTCAGAGCAAGAGGTTTGAAAGGCAGCCCTGGCTGATTAGTAAGCCTGTGGAGGGTAAATCTAAGTAAATCATCTCCAGTTAATATCTTCTGTAGTATCTGCAGCCTAGCCAAAGTTGTGTTTGATGCCAGGAACTTGTGGAGAGATTGTATGACTCGATGCAGGAAGTAGTGTTAAAATTTTGAGAAGAACAGAAATATAAAAATTGTCCATTCATGAGGAATAGTATGAGTGGTGTATTTAAATTTCAACTCTGAGCTTCCATGAAAGATTTGCAACAGTGTTTCTCTATATAGGCCACTCTTCTTACAAACATACTTGTCATTATCTGTTCCCATCTTAACTTTCTTAAACTGGACTTCAGTTTTCAGCAATCTACTGAAACTATGTTGTGGTTTCCTTCTTGTTCTTCTTTCTAAGAACATTTCCTCCTTTTTCTTTGTCTTGGCCCCTTTGTGATCTCTTTAGACTATTGTTTCTTATGGAAACTTTTCCTCCTTTGTCTTTAGTATCACAATTTTTTTTTTTTTTTTTGCTTTATTTCTACGACATTGTTTAAACCAATTCTTATTTTTTTGGTGGTTCCTTGTTGTAATAGGGGTATACACATATAGATAAGGGTATTAAAAAAGACCTAACATTTTTTGTTGTTGTTGTTGGTCTTTTAGGGCCGAACCTGAGTCATATGGAGGTTCCTCGGCTAGGGGTCAAATCAGAGCTGTAGCTGCCGGCCTGCACCACAGCCACAACAACTCAGGATCCTAGAGCCATGTCTGCGACCTATACCACAGCTCACGGCAATGCCGGATGCTTGACCCACTGAGCGAGGCCAGGAATCTAACCTGCATCCTCATGGATACTAGTCAGGTTCATTACTGCTGAGCCACGATGGGAACTCCAAAGACCAAACTTTTGTTTTGTTTTGTTTTTTGTCCTTTTAGAGCTGTACCGCAGCATATGGAGGTTCCCAGGCTAGAGGTCTAATCAGAGCTGTTGCTGCTGGCCTACCCAGAGCCACAGCACGCCAGGTCCAAGCCGCGTCTGTAGTCTACACCACAGCTCATTGCAACGCCAGATCCTTAACCCACTGAGTGAGGCCAGGGATCGAACTCACAACCTCATGGTTCTTAGTTGGATTCATTTCCACTGCGCCACGACGGCAACTCCAAAACCCAACTTTTAGACTTGTTTTCTTCTTCCTTTCTGTCCATTTCTGAGACAGCTGCTTCCTTCCTCCCTCCTTCCCTTCCCTCCTCCTCCCTTTCTTTTCCTTTCCCTCTCTGTTTCCTTCACCACTCCTTCCCTTCTTCCATCCCTTTCTCTCTTTCTTTCCCTTTTTCTGTAACTCTTTCTGGCCCAATTTCTCGGTGATTCTAGTGTTTTTTTATTTTTTTGTGAGACAGTGGTCTTTCTTTAAACTAATGCCCTTTAACTGACTGGGGCTTTCATATAAGTATCTTATTGGTCAGTTCCATTTAAATGGTTTAGTATTACATCAATATAAACACGCTTAAAACTAACATACTGTAACTGTCTTCATTTCTTCATTTTTACTTTGCCCCAATTGGATTCTCAGTTCTTAAGAAGTCTTCTATTCCAATATACAGTATTTTGCAAACAAGCAGACTAGGAAACAGGCAAACCTATTAGGCTAATCCATTGAAATGTCTCATCAAAGTCACAGCTATCGTCTTCCTCTGATACTTATCTCTTTACCACAGTCCCAACTGCTAGTTTCCTGTTCTTCCTGCCTTTAGTTTCTCCTTTTCTTCCACTCCCTTACATATATTATAGCAAGATTAATTTATACAACACCTGAATGTGAATACTGACCATCTGAAAATACTGAATTAATCATATTTCCAATTTGATTATATATTCCAGTTGTTATTTCCAGTTGTTATATATTCCAATTATTTCTGAATGGATGAAAGTTATAAGTCTAAGGTTCCCAAATGGATGATAAACAACTTAAAGCCAGGTCCATGATTTATACAAATATGAATGTCCCTAATGTCATTATAATTGTAGACACTATAATCACTAATGCTTATTAAAACTTCTCTATCAGCCATCCTGTACATAACTTTTCTTATTTAATTGTACGAAAAACCTAATTAATAGTTTTCCACCTTCCTCAATTGGAAGGAACAGAGGTTCAATAAGTTTAAATAAGTTGTCAAGGACACATAGTAAGTGCCGGAAACAAAAACAATATGCAGGTACATTCACTTCTTATTCTTACCTACTTCATTATACAGCCTCTCAGTCAATATTTGTGATGAATTATATGTACCCTTCTGAGCTTTCCCTGGGGCTTGAAAGAACAGGGAGTCAAAACAAGCCTGGGTACACCCTTCCCCACATACACTGAGGCTGCTGACTCCAGTGCTATGACAGTACTATCTTGCCTCTTGTGGTGTACCCCAGGGAGTGCTCGAAGGCCTTTACCATGTCTGTTTGTCTGAGTGGACAATTAGACCTTTCTAGGTTTTCTTCTGGGAAGAAGCTTGAAGACGTTACTATTCTGCAGGGCTCTGAGTCTAGTGTGAGACATATTTCGATGGGAAATATGTGCATCCAGGATTAGGTAGAGAACATTTTGGATAAATGGATGAAATGAGTACCTATTTGTATGCTTATATGTCTATATCATATTTATTACAGTCAAATGAAAACATAACCTATGTTTGTGAAATTTTTACTTTGTTATAAGTTTTTACTATCTAGTATGCTATTGAAAGGAATTAGCCTTCCATCAGCTTTTGTTTTAAAATGTGCAAATAGATTAGGATGTTGAGAGGAAATATAAAATGTTATAAATTACCTGGGGTGTACAGAGCTTCATAAAGAATTTTAAGAATACTACAAACTTCTGGGATGCAACTTACAATACTGTTACTGATTCAGGGACATTATAGATAATGAATGAGGCCAAGTTATTGACCAAAAATTGAGATTTTCTAAACATGAAAAAAAATCATTTAAGATAATGAGGATTAAATAGAAGTCAAATGGTGTTATCCTTAGCAAAATAATTTATTGAGATTTTGGCAAATTGAATGTCAGCAGGAAATTTATTTTGTATTCAAAAGACATTTTCCCTTATCTTAAGCACAATAAGTATATTTTTTCTTTTTTATTATCACACAATTAATGATTATTTAATATTAAAAAGATCGCAACTATTATATCAACACTTTCACATTTCTATTTCTAGATCAGTGAATAAGGAAAGTAGATAACACTGTGCTCATTTAAATGTTAAAATTCAAAAGAAGTATAAAACATGCAAAATACTAGCACATCCAATATTTATGAGCAAAAGTGTTTGGCTGGTCTACATGACATTAGCATTTTTCAGTGATCACAGAATCTCGAGCCAAAAAAAACAAACAAAAACTGTTTAATGCAAATCAAAGGATTTCAGTCAAATCTAATAAACAATATTGGCAGGCAGGGTGTAGGAGTTGTGAAGGATACTGGAGGGCAGGGTAGGTTGAGAAATGCAATTGTTTTGAAATAGTATGGTTTAGTATCAGTTTATTTAAACCCTAACTCTCAAGTTAATGTTCTGTCTTTCATTGCTTGAGTCTACATTGTAGAGTATGCCAGAACTTGTTTTCAGATAACCGATGCCAGTAGAAGCTGTACTAAAGAGACACAGTGAAAATCTACATGAGAACGGATTCGTAAATGCATAAAATATTTTGGTGTATGTTATGTTCAATTTCAACACAAGCGTTCAAGGGTCTTCGGTGGCATAAAGATGACATAATGTATTAACTTGTTGCGTGTCAGGAACATGCAGAATGCTTTTTTCTTTTCTGCAAGTCCAGATCACTGTGGCGAAATGAAATGTAAAGGGGGATATATCTACCCAGTTAGGGCATCAGCATAAAGAGATGTTGGTTGAATCCAACACAATTAACTCCTTCTCTTTAGCAAGAGCTGAAGTTGTTCTTCATCCCAGGATTGTATAATGGCAGCAAAAGGATTTTATTATATAAAATTGGAAGGTTACTATAATCAAAAATATGTGAAACATATTATATAGTCATAAAAATAATATATATCTGTCAATGTCTAGTTATTAGTATAACTATTTAATGATGAAGTAACTTCCTAATATGCTCTAGGACTTTCCTAAATAGTACTTTTTATAGATAGAGAAACTGAAGTTCAAAGGCAAAAAGAACTTTGCCAAAGATCACACCACGTTTTTTTATTTTTTTAATTCATAAATGACATAGATCTATAGCTTTATTGTCTTGTATCTTCCTTATCTGTTTTTAGAATCAAGACTATATTAGCCTTAAAAAATGAGCTAGGCAAGCTTTCACCCTTTTCCTGTTTTCTGGAAAAAATTATGTATTGGGGAATTAATAGTTTCTTGAAAGTTAGATTTTTTCCTTAAAACTTTTCTGTTCAAGTTTTCAGTTTCTTTTCGGATCAGCTTTGAGCACGTTTTGATCCTAGGCTTATTTCAGGTTTAAGACAAACCTTATGCTCAGTGTATTATACTGATTTGGGTACAAAATCACTCCTGCTAACTTGGTGAATCTAGTAGTGTTTCTATCTAGCTCTGTCACCTCTTATATGTTTTTTGGTACTTTTGTTTTTTAATCTATGCTGTTCTTGTTATATCTTATGTTATCTATTCTGGCTTGATCCAAGTTGAAACTTTCATTATAATGAAATTACTTTCTCTATTGACCAATGCTTAGAATCATTTTCTAAAATATTAGGCTTTTGACTTTACCAGTAGAGGCCATGGAACTATTTAAATCACAGCAAAGAAAAGCAATTAATTATTTTATATATATATATATTTAATTGTATGTATATAATCTATCTATATATAATCTGTATATATATAATCTATGTCCCTGAAAGTTTTCTTCTGGACTGAGCTATGACTGTGCTTCTGGGTTTAATAGATAGCAGGGAGACTGCTAATTACGTTCCCTTTTCTCTCTGTTTCTTTTTTTCTCTCCTCCTCATCGTAATACTTCCTCTCTTGTATTGTTCTCCTTTTATTATGCCGGGTACTACAGTTCTAGTTGCCTAGGTACCCTCATGTTTCTCATCTTGAAAGGCCCACCATGGATCATCAAGGGATTTTTTTCTCAACAAAAGTGTCTGCCATTATCTTTTCACTTAAGTAGGATTTTTTTTCCTTTCTACTATGCTGTGAAGGGGGTATGTCAACTAGGTTGCCAAACTTCTCTTGTTTTCAAGCCTTGCCCTTATAAGAACAAGTCCCTAATGGCTTCATCAGGTATCTGGGTAGTGTCTCTGCAAAAGACTGGTTAGACATACAAGAGCTAGAAGCTAATCAACCTAAAATAATTTTGAGAAATACAGTAAGTGGCTCAACCTCTTATGTATCCCTACTCCTATTACAGGGTTAAGAAAAGAGTTTATGACTCAATAATTCACACATTTATAAAAAGAGGAAGGTAGTTGATAGGATTAGTGACAGTAAAAGAGTGTAGGAACAAATTGTGGTTGCTGGCGCGGGGGTGGGGGGGGATGGACTGGGAACTTGGGGTTAGTAGAGGTAAGCTATTGCATTTGGAGTGGATAAGCAAAGAGATCCTGCTGTATAGCACAGGGAACTATATCTAGTCACTTGTGATGGAACATGATGGCAGATAATGTAAGAAAAAGAATGTATATATATGTATGACTGGGTCACTTTGCTATACAGTAGAAAATTGTAAACCAACTATAATGGGAAAAATAAAAATCATTAAAAAAAAGTGTAGGAAATCTGTTCAGTATCCTGACTTCATTCATGTATTCTTTTCTATATCTTCCACAGTTTATATTTGTTTTGAGGGTTTTATAAATTACTGGAAAAATTATCATTGGGTATATGTTAGAGCTTCTGGCTTGCCCATGAGGAAGGGAGCAGGGATTGGGGCTGGCTATAAAGTCATCTTCCTTGAACACATGGCTGCATGGAAGAATGTGTTAATTCAGTGAAATTGGAACACTGAAGTGAGGAGGGTGTTGTTGGCAAATAGGGTTGGTGATGAATTACCAACATGTACTGAAAATTGAGTCTATCCAACACATGGTCTATGAGATAAATCAAAGTTCATATCCAACTGAAAGTCTAACTTTATTACTTAATAATAATCATCCTTTTCTTGTTTGATTCAATTCAAGAAATGGATACTTTAGTAAGAGTTGAAAATGACCACAGTCTCCATACTCTTAATCTGTTCTCCGAATTATAGCCCCTGAGTCTGACCAAAGGACAGAGAAGGTTAAAACAGAGAAATGTTTGCTTTAGTTTTGCAAGTAACATTCTGAGTCCAAGGAATTATGACACATCCTCTCAGTTGTGGTTAGAAAGAACTGTTGATAAATTAATTTTGACTGCTCTGAGCTTAAATTGTGCTTCCCAACCCCCATTTATTCAAGACTTCCAGGAAGTTGAAACAAGATAAATAAAACAAAATATAATGAAAATAATTGGCAAAGCTAGAGAGACAACACCTCAAATGGAATTCAGATGAAGTCACACGTGAAAGTATTAGGTTCAAATCCTTTTATAAGTAACTTATTCTTTAAAAAATTGAATTAAATCAATAGAAGTTCTGGGCACAGCCAGCAGTTCCAATTCAATAATGAAGGTAGAGTGGCCAATGCTATTTTTCATGGAATTACTTCTGTAAGATAAGTGATTGATTGAAATCATCTAATAGACTATACATATTATTTCTCTAGTTTTCACAGTTTTACAACATACTCGTTTGCATTTTCTAACTTCCAGGATTTTCTTAAAGCTTGATCCAGTAACCTCATTGATTAAAAAATTTAAAGCTAAATAAATAAAAATTTTTTAAAAGAATTTCTGAGCCTCAGCATTGAGTGATTGGATCATATCTACATTCTTGTAAATAAAATTTGGACCTTTTACTTTGACAGACTATTTTTAATATACTTTATGCACCGCAAATTAGGAAGGCATTTTATTCTGAATATCTCAAAGAATGCAACGCTAACCTTTCTCAACAAATTTTAAGATTAAACCTTGATATATTATCTTTCATTGACTACTGGAACACTATAAATAATCCATTGACTACTGGCACACTATAAATAAATAAATACAGAAATTTTTTATAATACAAAAAAGTTAGAACTATGTGAATAGGAATGTAAGAGCGGTTTTAAAGTTTTTTTTTTTTTACAAGTTTATTAATATATAGTCAGGAACTATTTATTGATTAATAGTGTGATCTTGACATGAATTAATTATAACATTTCAGTTAACTCTGTACTTTGTATGTTCTTAAAATAAATTTGAATTTCTTAGTTTGTTTGCCAAAGGACAAAGAGCTTTCCTATCACGTTGAAATGAAAGCTCTGTTTAAATAGATTTGAGAAGCAAATGCATTTTGGGGTGGTGCTTCTTAGGGCCACACCCAGGGCATATGGAGGTTCCTCGGCTAGGGGTTGAATTGGAGCTACAGCTGCTGGCCTAAGTCACAGCCCGAGCAATGCAGGATCTAAGCCATGTCTGCACCGTACACCACAGCTCACGGCAACGCTTGATCCTTAACCCACTGAGCAAGTCCAGGGATCAAACGTGCAACCTTACAATTCCTAGTCAGATTCATTTCCTCTGAGCCAGAATGGGAATTCCAAATGCATTGTTAAAAGCTCTTGCATATCTTCAGATTTCCCTCTATGGGCTGTAGCTATGGCCTTATTTTACTTTAAGTATCATTAAGTGAATTTTTCTTTTTTTCTGCTTGTTTTTTGGGCCAAATCTGTGGCATATGGAAGTTCCCAGGCTAGGAGTCAAATCGGAGCTATAGCTGCTGGCCTACACCACAGCCACAGAAATGCAGGATCCGAGTCTCGACCTGTACAGTTTATGGCATTGCCAAATCCTTAACCCAATGAATAAGGCCAGGGATCAAACCTGCATCCTCATGGATCCTAGCTGGGTTCTTTAACAGCTGAGCTGTGAAAGGAATTCCCTCATTAAGTGAATTTTATTGGCAGGTGTGGTAGTTTGAATAATGTCCACATTCTAAGCCCTGAAACCTGTGAATACATTTTGCTGCACGGCAAAGGAGAGTTGAGGTAGCAGGTGGAATTAAGGTGGCTCATCAGTTAACCTGGAGATGGGGAGAGCTGCCTGGATTTTCCAGGTATGCCCAATGTAATCACAAGCATCCTTATGAGTAAATGAGGGGGCAGGAAGTCAACTGGCAGTTTCTAGAAGCTATAAAAGACAAGACTATGAGCTATCCTCTAGAGCCTCCAGGAGTGGATGCAGCCCTGGTGAAGCCCTGATTTTAGCTCTGGGATACTGATTTTAAACTTCTGGCCTCCAAAACTGTAAGATGATAAATTTGCATTGTTTTAATTTGCTAAGTTTTTGGTAATTTGTTATAGCAGTAATAGGAAGCTAGTATTGCAGGTATTACTCTGAGTAGCCTTAAAGTTTTCTCCTGATAATTTTAAGTATGTTCAAATAAAAGATATTTGAAGCTTATGATTCTTAATCTGTCTTAATAAAGTTTTATTCTGGAGATAATATAACTTTCTCTTTTGATATTTCCCAGCAGTCAGGGTGGGGAGGGGCAGAGGGGACTTGGTGCTAACTGTGATGGTTGTAGTCTCAAGTGAATATTTCTTTCAGATTTTGTTTAAGAAGGCTTGCCGTAGCTACTTTTTTTTTTTTTTTTTAATCAAGTACGCTGGGCCTGGGGATATTTGCAAATAAATCTTGACTTCAGCATCTCCTGTGTGTAGCTCAGAATCCCTTTATCCAATCTGGTAACTTTGCCTTCTGTCTTACTGACTTTTCCTAGCATTCTGTTTATGTCCCGAGCCCCTCAGATGGAAACCTCAGTGGCTCTTTGTGTTTTACTCTTGGGCACTGTCTCTCATACCACCTTTAGTGCTATAATCTGCTTCTTCAGGGTCAGTTTAACTCAAACTCGGGATCAAGGACTATTGCTTATCTGTAAGGGAAATTTAGATAGAGTCAATATTTGTCCCTCTGACAAAAAAAAATGCTGATAAATGCCTGGCATGCCTAAGACTTAGGCAGATACTGTTTAAGATGTTTCTCTTGCTGAGAATACAACAGGCTTCTAAATTTTTAACACAGATTTGTCGGCTGTCTGAACGTTTGGCATCCAAGGCATAGGATTTCTTTCTAATAAACAGAACATAATATCACTTCTTCAGGCAATGTCAGGAAGTCTAATCAAGAGTTGACTGTGAGCCAATACTTTCCATCATCTCTGTTGAGATAGAATAAGAGAAGCTAAGAATATATTAACTCGCCATTCCTCCAGGTTTTCTAAATTGAGCCTCTGTATCAAGTTAGGTCAGGCAGAATAACAAACCTGAGTGATATTAGCTTAGTTCTTTTCAGAAATACCTTCATGGATATATAACTTAATGCTGTGCTCTAAGCTTTTATAGAGGGTTGATATAAGAAATGGCTATTTGAACAACATTTTGTTATTGCTTGGGAAATAGTAGTTGAAGACATTGTCCAATATATAACCCAGAGTATCTTATACGAGCCTCCACCTAATAAGGACCTCCAGTTTTGTGTTGAGGGAAAAATGCCTTACTAGACAAACTTTTATGTTTCTTTTAATAAACGAGTAAAAGTCATATAAGACAAATTTCATTTATGGTGATAGTATGTAAACAAATAAGCTTCATAAAATCATTGAAAATAAATCTCCTTCTATTATAGCTTAACAAAACATGTCCCAGAATCATTTCTTAAGGCCATAAACATTGATTTTTGAACACGACCCCTTTTTCTAACCCATCCTTCAGGGAAATGGGACTTTGACAAAAGCAAAATGGCATATGAGGCCTCTCAGAATGATGTTCATTAATCCCCCTGCACATAAACTTGATAGGAAGCAGTGGAGTCTCTTTGCTGAATGGTTAAGACTTTGGTTTAATTAAATCCCACATCACTCCCACTTATTAGTTGAGTCATTGGGCTATTTACTTAACCTCTCAGTTTCAAAATTTTCCATCTATAGGGCAGAAATACTATGATATCTGCCTCCTAAGATTGTGGTGAAGATTAAATGAGGTAATTCAATTGAAGTACTTAGCACAGTGCCTGATGTAAAAGGTACAAGACACAGTAGCTCTGGGTATTTTGTATATATTGATGTGTAGGTGATGATAATGTTGATGATGATTATGACAGTGATGATAACATCAGTGAAGGTAGACTGAGATGAGGGCAACTCTCTCTCCCTTCACAGTATTTTTTGCTTCCTACCATGGTGCTTCATTATTACCTTTCTCTTGAAACACCTGACCCCAGGCTGGCTCCTCCCAGGTAGGAGGAATAAAATCTTCCTCAGGAATAATTCTGGTTATCTTTTCAGGGAGAAGTATAAAAAGTACTAGAAATTTTCCTTCTCTAATTGGAGGAATAATATTTAGACTGGGCTCATTAAAAAGCCTCTTGTCAGCTCTGCAAAGTACGGTTGAGTTAATCTTTATGAAACTAGGGCCAAGCTCTATTTTGTGTTGGGAGGAAAAATAAAGAGGGGGCTCTTTGAAGGTCATGCATGGGCTAGCTCACATCATAAGGATGGGTGACCACCTAGGGAATTGTGCAGAATCTCTAGCTGGAATAAAAGGGTGTGTATTGCATGGAGCAATACTTGACAAACCTTTTGGTTTTAGGATCCTTATAGTTAAAAATTACTGAAGATGATGGAGTTTTATTTATGTGGATAACAGTTATTGATTTTTTTGCCTTTTTTTTTCATTTTAGGGCCACACCCATGACATATGGAGGTTCGCAGGCTAGGAGTCTAATCGGAGCTACAGCTGCCAGCCTATGCCACAGCCATAGCAACGCCAGATCCGAGCCACATCTGTGACCTACAGCACAGCTCATGGCAACACCGGATCCTTAACCCACTGAGCAAGTCCAGGGATCGAACCCGCAACCTCATGGTTCCTAGTCGGATCGTTTCCACTGCACCATGACGGGGACTCCCAGTAGTTATTGATATTTATGGCACTAGAAAATTGAAAATGTGTGTTAACTTTAAATGTGTATTAACTTAAAAACAGCATTACTTAACTTATTACACAGTGATACAAAAATTATTTTTATGAAAATAACTATTTTCCAAAGCAAAAAACAGAGTTCCGTTATTTACTTTTTTTCAAATTTACTTAATATTTGGTTTAATAGAAGATAACTGAATTCACATATCTGAAATCAGTCAGTTATGCTGTGTTTTGGCTGCAGTAAACAATGTAAATCCAAAGTTATAAGCATAGGTAGCTGGAAAAGAAAGGTGTATTTGAATAGTTTTTGAAACAATTTTGGAAAATTTTTTTCATACTGACCCCCCTACCCCCCACAAGTGGTCGTTTCTTAAAGGTTAGTTGCAATATGGAGAGTGAAATCATATCAATGAAATTTCAACCGATTGACATTAACATCATTAGACAATCTTTGTATGTTCTGCCACACTTGATCTTGTAACATCATGCACTTGTCATTTGGAAAATGTTGGTCTACTGAATTATGCAGATTTTAAACTGTTGAAACATTTTATTATGCATTATTAGTAAGTTTTTTATTAAATAGTAACATTTGTTAATCTCATTAGAAAAGTCTTCCTATATGGAGAGGGTGTCAAGATCGTAGAGCCAGATATAAAATTTC
>PVHT021183696.1:779104-852272 GCA_004024745.2 Catagonus wagneri
TTTTTTTTTTTTGCTTTTTTTTTTAGGGCTGCACTCATGGTATATGGAGGTTCCCAGGCTAGGGATCTAATCAGAGCTACAGCTTTTAGCCTACACCACAGCCACAGCAACACCAGATCTGAGCTGCATCTGTGACCTACACCACAGCTCACGGCAACACCGGATCCTTAACCCACTGAGTGAGGCCAAGGATCGAACCTGCATCCTCATGGCTTCTAATCAGATTCATTTCCACTGTGCCACAATGGGAACTCCCGAGGCTTTGGGAGTTAATTAAGGAAAATAAGTCATTAGATTGGGCCCCAATCCAATATGACTGGTGTCTTCGTAAGAAGAGAAGATTAGGATTCATCCACATATGCAGGGAAGACCACGCTGAAGACAGCCATCTACAATAAGGAGAGAGACCTCAGAGGAAACCAGCCATGCCCACATCTTGATTTCAGACTTCTATCTGCCAGACCCATGAGAAAATAAATTTTGGGTTAAGCTACCCAGTCTCTGATACTTTGTTATGGGATCTCTAGAAAAAGAATACATGAACTACTAAAAGAATTTCAAGCATCAGTTCAGAAGTACAGGGGGAGATCAAGATTAAACTATATTCAATCATTTTGAAAACAAAGAAAGTGGAAGGGTTAGTATTCCTGGCTAACCCTTCCACCACCAGTTCTACTGAGGCTCTGAGGTTCAACCTTAGTCCTCACGCTCCTTATCCTGACTGTCATTTGCCAAGCACACACTCTTCCAGTAAATAGGCTGTATTTTCAAATATATTTTTTTCTAAAAAATAAAACCTCACTACTACTGATAGACTCTACTGCCCAAACAGTCGATAGATTTCATAGTGTTCAGCTGTCAATGTAGTTGTCTTACTATTCAAAGTGCATCTGCAGGAGTTCCCATCATGACACAGCGGAAATGAATCCAACTAGGAACCATGAGGTTGTGGGTTCGATCCCTGGTCTCACCCAGTGGGTTAGGGATCCGGCATTGCTGAGAGCTGTTAGTGTAGGTGGCAGATGTGGCTCGGATCTGGCATTGCTGTGGCTGTTGCATAGGCCGATGGCTGTAGATCCGATTTGACCCCTAGCCTGGGAACCTCTATATGCCCAGGGTGAGGCCCTAAAAAGCAAAAAAAAAACAAAAAAAATTTCGTCTGCCACCAGCAAGGATCAATACCACCTGAGAATTTGTTAGATATGCAGAGTCCTCGGCCCACCCTAAACCTACTGGATTAACATCCACATGTTAGAAAATTTCCCATGTGATCCTTATGCACAGTAAAGTCTGACACGCTACACTAAAGGACTTTATCTAGACACATGTTTTCTTTTATTGGATTCAAATATTCCATAGAAAGGCAAGGTTTGGAATTTCTGGAAGAGTATGCAGTATGTAAAGAGTTTTCCAGGCCACCTACAGTACACTTGTTTTTGAAATTAGTTTTACAGTATTTCTATCACCAGGGTGACAGTATATTTTGCTTGACATACGATTGCTCTCTTCTAAGAATTCCAGGACAAGAGGTGGTTCTGCAGGAAGCAATGACATTTTTCTTTCAGTGTCGATACTTGATGGGAAGAGGCATTTATTACTACAGTTGCCATAAAGAGAATCTTATGTGCATTTTTTAACAATTAAATTTTTCTCATTTCTGTTCTCTTTTTAAAAGTATTCACTGAGGACATCCTCAAATCCAGTACATAGTGTGTTTAGAGTTCATATTTCCTTCTTAGATCATTGCTAAATTGTGTGCCTGTACTGAACTGCTTCACACGATAGCTTGTTGAGTCTAGGCTGGACTCCAGCGGTTCACTACAAAGTGGTAAACAGCTGGATGTCTTAGACATTTCTCCTACACCTTTTGCAGATCAGAATTTCAATGTATTTTCCCAGGAAATATACTGTGAAACTATAAGAGTCTGCTGAAAATCTCTCCTGTCAGTAGTAGTGTTCAATCTGGATATATATTTACTCAGTAAAAGCAGTTTTCTGATGGGAACACCACCACCAACCTAACTCCAAAAAATAAAAAAAGTCTTTTTCCATCATCATAAAGTGCTATGATTGAAAATCCATTCCGAAGAAGTTGCCATTGGTATCACTTTATTTGCAGACCCTAAAATAAGAGCTACTGGCAGATGCCGTCAGTGATATTTAGACCTGCCATATGTTGTTTAATATTTTAATGACAATATTAGTTTTCAGGAAAAATTTCCACTTGGGGAAATTACATCATTTATTTACAGTTTTAAGATATTAAAGTTATTTGTATGATTGTGCGGATGAACTTAAACTTAGACACATAGTGGTGTTATATGTTAGAGGTGTCCACTGCTAATCCCACATAACATGACCTCCAAAAATCAAAATCACTATCCTCTCCATCCTCATATGCTGCCATTTGACAAGCCAGCTGGTCTAGCTTGTTCTTGGAAACCCATATCATCTTTTGTGTCCTCCCAGATGTTCTTTGCAGATATTTGCCAAAACCTTCCCAAATAAAAATGGGAGAATAAGAGAGGCATTGAAGAACTTTCCTAGAAACTTAAGAGGATTACTTTTATATTTCCAACAGAGTTATTTCTAAGATGATATAATCATTGGACATTTGAAGAATCACAGCTGTTATCAGTTAATGATCGCTGGCATTTTTCATATTTAACAATAGTAACTTCTGGGTGAATGAGCTGACCTTGAATTATATAATGTAGTTGTATCGGCTTCCAGTGGTTTTTCAGCAGTTGCATTTTCAATAGCTATACTTCTAAAAGATAAATGTAAATACATGGCAATAGTTTACAATTCATTATCTATTTTCTTTTCGTAAAATGACCTTCAGAAAATGCCATTAATCATGTAAAGTTACCAAACTTCTCAAGATTTTCTAAAGAAAAATCTCAATGTTAACAGTACATTTTATGACTTCATTAGAAATTGGCATCAATGTGTTATTTAAAAATGTGTATAGGAGTTCCCATCGTGGCGCAGTGATTAACGAATCTGACTAGGAACCATGAGGTTGTGGATTTGATCCCTGGCCTTTCTCAGTGGGTTAAGGATCCGGCATTGCCGTGAGCTCTGGTGTAGGTCGCAGACGTGGCTCGGATCTGGCGTGGCTGTGGCTGTGGTGTCGGCCAGCAGGTATAGCTCCCATTCGACCCCTAGCCTGGGAACCTCCATATGCTGCGGGTGCCGCCCTTAAAAAAAAAAAAAGTGTGTAAGTACAGGGCTTGAAGAAATATAATACCCATTTTTTTCTTCTTTGTAGAAAGGTATCAAGTTATTGTATTTATATACCACAAAACTCACCCTTTTTGAATGTACACAGCTATATACAGTTGATATTAGGAAATATTTTGAACTAAATGAAAAGTAAAACAAAATATCAAATAGCATAAACTATAAAAGAAAAATTACATTGTTTTACACAACTATATAGTTATGGCAATGACACAATTACATACATTTGATGAGTTGTGACAAATGTATAGTTGTATAACTACAACAGTTGTTATGGGTGAAGTGTGCTTCCTCCCCACTTCATATGTCGAGGTCCTATGTCCCAGTACCTCAGGATGTGACTGTATTTGGAGATTGGACCTTTTAAGAGGTAACCAGATTAAATGCATTCATATGGCTGGGCCCTAATGCAGTATGATTAGTAGCCTTATAAGAAGACAGAGTTTAGGGAGTTCCTTTTGTGGCTCAGCTGTAATGAACCCGACTAGTATCCATGAGGATGCCCCACTCAGTGGGTTAAGGATCCAGCATTGCCGTGAGCTGTGCTGTAGGCCACAGATGTGGCTCAGATCCTGAAGCTGCAGCTCTGATTTGACCCCTAGTCTGGAACTTCCATATGCTACAGGTGTGGCCCTAAAAATTAAAATGGGATGAAATGAAACAAATGACACAAAAAACAAAACAAAACAAAACAAAAAACCGAAGACAGAGTTTAGACACACAAAGAGACACTGAAGATGTCCCCGTGCAGAGAAAAGATCGTGTGAAAGATGGCAAGAGACTGGCCTCTTGTAAGCTAAGGAGAGAGGCTTCAGAGGACACCAAGCCTCTCAGCATCTTGATTTTCGACACCCAACCTCCAGATCTGCGAAAAATAACTTTGCTTTTTAAGCCCAGTCTGTGTTATTCTGTTGCTACAGCTCCAGTTCACTAGTACAACAGTGAGGATAGAGAACCTTTCCATTAATTCTTCAAAAGTCTCTCTTGCCCCTTCTCATTCTTTTCCCTCTGTCCACTCTCAACCCCTTGTAATCACTGATCTGATGACTCCCTACAGCTTTGCCTTTTCCAGACTAGAATGCCATTTAAATGCACTCGTTCGGTACGTAGCCTTTGGAGTTTGGCTGATTTAACTTGGAATAAAGCTTTAGATATTCACCCATGTTATCACATGTATCACTAGTCTATTTTTCATTGCTTAGTAGTATTCCATTGTTCAGATGCACTGCAGTTTGCTTATATCCATTCAGCCATTTTTTTTTTTTTTTTTGGCTCTTATAAACAGAGCTATCGACCCTCTCATACAGTCTTTGTGTGGACATCCATTTTTATTTATCTTGGTAAATACCTTAGCAATATGATTGCTGGATCATGTGGTTAGTATATTTACAATTTCTTAAGAAACTGTCAAATTCTTCCAAAATGACTGTATCATTTTGCATTCTGCCAACAATGTATGAGAGTTCCAGTTGCTTTACATCTTCGCCAGTGTTTAGCATTCTCAGTCTTTTTAATTTTATCCATCCTAGTAGGGGGTAGTGTTATCTCAATGAAGTTTATTTTTATTTTTTTATTTTTTTGTCTTTTTACCTTTTTCTAGGGCCGCACTCGTGGCATATGGAGGTTCCCAGGCTAGGGGTTGAATCGGAGCTGTAGCCGCTGGCCTGCGCCACCGCCACATCAACGCGGGATCCGAGCCACGTCTGCAGCCTACACCACAGCTCACGGCAACGCCAGATCCCTAACCCACTGAGTGAGGCCAGGGATCTAACCCGCAGCCTCATGGTTCTTAGTTGGATTCATTAACCACTGAGCCCCAACGGGAACTCCATGAAGTTCAAATGATTGTTTTCCCTAGTGACTGAAGCTTTGGGGCATCTTTATATGTACTTCTTTGCCACCTGTGTATACGACCTTTGATACAGTGTCTTTTCAAATGTCTTCGCCATTGTTAAATGTTCTTTTTCTTCTGATAAAGGACTTACATGTACAATACATAAATAATTTTATTAGATATGAATTTTGCTTACATTTTCTCCCAGTTGCTGTTTTGTCTTAAAATTGTCATTTCCCCCCAAGCTTTAAGATTGTCAATTAATATATAATTGACATATAATATCATGTAATCTAAGGTGTACGAGTTATAATTTGATATGTGGACATATTGTGAAATGATTATCACAATAGGATTAACACATTCACATCACACATTTACCTTTTTTTCTTTGTGTTGAGAACTTTATTTTTTTATATTTTTCTTGTTAGGCATATAAGTTTCTGGGCTAGGGGTCAAAGCAGAGCTTTGACCTATACCACAGCCATAGCAACACTGGATCTGAGCCACATCTTCAATCTATGCTGCAGCTTGTGGCAATGCTGGATCCTTAACACACTGAGCAAGGCCAGGGATCAAACTCATATCATCATGGGCACTATGTTGCATTCTTAACCTGCTGAACCACAACAGGAGAACTGTAAGGTCTACTTTCTTAGCAAATTTCAAGTGTACCATTTAGTGTGGTTAACTATAGTCACCATGCTCTACATTACGTGTCCAGAACTTATTCATTTCATAAATGAAAAAATTTGTAGGCCTTTAAGACATTCACCTATTTCCCCAACCACATGCAACCCCACCTCTGGCAACTGATGGTCTATTTTTATGAATTAGTTCAGTTTTTTTTTAAGATACCACATATAAGTGAGATCATGCAGTATTTTTCTTTCTCTGTTTGACTTATTTCATGTAGTGTAATGCCGTCAAGTTTCATCCACATTGCTGCAAATGACAGGATTTCCTTCTCTTTTATCACTGAATAACACTCCATTGTATGTATATATGTAGAGACCACATTTTTTAAATCCATTCATTTGTTCTTGGTAACTTAAGTTGTTTCTATGCCTTGACTATTATAAATAATTCTGCAGTGAACATGGGAGTGAAGATTTTTTTTCAAAACGGCAATTTTATTTCAGTCAGATACATACCCAGATGTAAAATTGCTGGATCATATGGTAGTTCTATTCTTACTTTTTGAGAAAACTTCATATTGTTTTTTCCACAGTGGCTGTACCAACTTACATTTCCAGCAACAATGTACAAGGCTACACTTTTCTCCACATCCTTACCAGCACTTCTTATCTCTTGTCTTTTTGATGATAACCATTCATGCTGGTATGAACTAATATCTCATTGCAGTTTTGATTTGAATATTCCTGATGATTAGTTATGTTGAGTACATTTTCATTTAACTGTTAGTAGTTTGTATATCTGCTTTGGAAAAAAGGTCTATTCAGGGTCTCTGTCCATTTTTAAATCAGATTGATTATTTTTTGGCTTTTGAGTTGTGTGAGTTCTCTCTATTTTTGGGCTATTAATCACTTATCAGACATATGCATTGCAAGTATTTTCTCCCATTCAACAGGTTTTCTTTTCACTTTATTGATGGTTTCCTTTGCTGTGAAGATTTTAGTTTGGTGTAGTGACACTTGTTTATTTTTGCTTTTGGTGTCAAATCCAAAAATGCATTTTCAAGACTGATGTTAAGAATGTTTTCTTCTAGAGGTTGTATGGTTTCCAGTTCTTAAATTTAAGTCTTGAGCCTATTTTGAGTTAATTTTTATGTATGGCATAAGACAGAGTTCAGCTTAATTATTTCATTGAGCTGTCTAGTGTGCCCAACACCATTTATTGAAGAGACTGTTGCTTCCCCATTGTATATTTTTGGCTTTGTTGTAAATTAATTGACTGTATATGTGTGGATTTATTTCTTTGCACTCTTTTCTGTGCCATTGACCAAAGTGTTTCTTTTTATGCCAATACTGTATTGTTTTGTTTTATATAGTTTGAAATTAGGATGTGTAATGCCTCCCATTTTATTCTTCGTTATGAAGCTTGCTTTGGCTATTTGGGGTCATTTTGTGGTTTCTTACAAATTTCAGGATTTTTTTCTATATATGTAAAAATGCCATTGGAGTTTTGATATAGAGATTGCATTCAGTCTGAATGTCACTATGGGCTACAAAGACATTTTAACAATATTAATTCTTCCAATCCATGATCATGGTTAACTTGTGTTTTCTTCAAAAGTTTTATTAATGCCTTTTAATTTTTAGTGTACGGATCTTTTATCTCCTTATTTAAATTTATTCTTGTTTTTTATTCATTTTGATGCTATTATAAATGGGATTGTTTTATTAATTTCTCTTTCTGATAGTTATTTTTAGTGTGTGGAAATGCAATTGATTTTTGTATGTTGATTTTGTATCCTCAACTTTACTGAATCTATTTATTAGAACTATTGTTAATTCTGGTATTTATAGTTTTCTCTATATAATGTCATATCAGTTGCAAATAGAAGCAATTTTATTTTTTCCTTTTTGATCGGGATGCCTTTTATTTCTTTTTCTTGCTTAACTGATCTGGCTGGGACTTAATAGTACTGTGTCAAACACAGGTTGCAAGAGTGGACATCCTTGTAATATTCATGATCTTAGAAGAAAACCTTTCAGCTTTTCACCATTGCTATGATGTTCACTGTGGGTTTGTCATAAAAGCCTTGTATTATGTTGAGGTACATTTCCTGTAAACTCAGTTTGTTGAGAATTTGTTTTTATTATGAATGCATGTTGCATTTTGTCAAGTGCTGTTTTTGCATCTATTGAGATGATCATATTTTTATCTTTCATTTTGTTATTGTGGTGCATCACATAGCTTTTTTGGATATTGACCTATCCTTGCACCCCAGGAATATATCCCACTTGACCATTGTGTCTGACCCTTTTGATGTTGAATTTAATTTGTAAGTATTAAGTTGAAGATTTTTGCGTCCATGTTCATAAGATATATCACCCTCTAATTTTGTTTGCTTGTAGTATCCTTGGCTGGTTTTGATATCAAATAGTGTTAATGCTGGTCTCATAAAATGAGCTTGTAAGTGTTCACTCATCTATTTTTGGAAGGATTAGTATCTATTATTTTTTAAATCTTTGGTAGAATTCATAAGTAAAACTATCTGGCCTGGATTTTTCTGTTGAAAATTTTTTGATTACTGATTCAGTCTCCTTTTAGTAATTGGTTCATTCAGATCTTTTTTCTTCATGATTCAGTCTTGGTAGCTTATATGTCCTAGGAATGTATCCATTTGTTTTAGGTTTTACAACTTGTTGTCATATAAATATTCATAGTGGTCTCTTTTGATCTTTCATATTTCTGTGGTATCAGTTATAATGTTTCCTCTTTTTTTTTTCCTCTTTTATTTCTAATTTAATTTATTTGACCTCCTCTATTTATCTTGGTGAGTCAGGTATAAGCTTGTATTTTTTATTCATCTTTAAAAAAACCTGCTCTTAATTTTATCAATACTCTCCATGTCTTTAGTTTCTTTTTCATTTATATTCACTCTGTCCTTTGGTATTTCCTTTCTTTACTAACTTTGGCATTAGTTTGTTTTTCATTTTTCTTTTACTAGTTCCTTCACATGTGAAGTTAGATTGTCTAGTTGAGATCTTTCTTTTTCTCAATGTGGGCATTAATTACTATGAAAATTCCCTCTTAGAACTACTTTTGTGGCATTCCACAAATTTTAATATGTCATAGTTCCGTTTTCATTTGTCTTCAAGATAGTTTTTGACTTCTCTTTTGATTTCTTCTTTGACCTATTGGTTGTTCAGTAGCATATGTTTTAATTTCTACTTTTTGCGAATTTATATTTTCTTCTTTATTTATAATTTCATACCATTGCAGTCAAGAAAGTGGTTGATATACTTTAAATCTTCTTGAATTTATTGACTTTATTTTGTGCCCTAAAATATGGTCTATACTAGAGACTGTTCCATATATGCTTGAGAAGGATGTGTATTATGCTTCTTTTGAAGGAAATGCTCTGTAAATGCCTATTTACTCCATATGGTCTTATATTTAGTTTAAGTCCATTCTTTCCCTTTTGTTTTCTGTCTAGATTATCTATCTATTATTGAAAAAGGGTATGAAGTTCCTTGCTAGTGTTATATTTCTGTCTATTGCTCCCTTTAGGTCTGTTCATATTTGCTTTATATATATAGGTGGTCCTACATGGGTATATAAATATTTGTCAGTGTTATATGTTTTTGTTGGATCAACCACTTTATTAATAAATAATGACTTTTTTTGTCTTTTTTTTATAGCCTTTGACATAAATTCCATCTTGTCTAACATAAGTATAACTTCTTCTGCTATCTTTGGTTCCCATTTACATGGAATATATTTTTCATCACTTCACTTTCAGTCTGTGGGTGTCCTTAAAACTGAAGTGAGTCTCTTTTAGGCAGTATTTGGTGAATCTTATTTTATTATCCATGCAGCCACTGTATGTCTATTGATTAGAGAATTTAGTCCATTTACATTTAAAGTAAATAAAAATATTAGGAATTTAGTTTTTTTATTTTTCCTGTTTTCTCTGCTCTGTGTCCAGTTATATAGGCATGATGGGGTGGGTGTTCTTCTGTACTCATTAGTAATTGCTTCTATTTTGTTATAGTTCTGTGAAAATTGTGAATGCAAACCCTTTTGACTCTCAGAGCCAGGTATTCCAAGGGCCTGTCCCTTGGGCAGCAATCACAAAAGCTGGGGCACCAGACATATGCTCAAGCTTCTTTTAGGGTGAGCAGGTGAGAGGGAAGGGGAGGTATCCAGAGGCTTCTCTGTTTTCTGGGTTGGGTCACAGTCTATCCCTAGATGTGTGCTGTATTAGAAGCTTGATGCTCAGGCAGTAGCTTTGAAAGTTTGAAAATAAACATCTGACAGGGAAAGCCTGGGAGATGGGTATTTCTGTCTACTTCCTCTGCATCAAGCCCTGGGGAGGAAGAGAAGATAGCCACTGCAAAGGCCTTTAGTCTTTTAAGTACTATTTATTTGTTTGCTCTGTAGTTATGTGGGTCTTATGGATGCAATCACCGTTGGCTTTCAGAGATGGTTGTGTTGGGGACTCATCCCTCAAGTGGAAGTCTTACAAATTGGTGTACTAGATGTAGGGTTCAAACTCTTTGTTCCTCAGG
This sequence comes from Catagonus wagneri, assembly GCA_004024745.2. NCBI lineage: Eukaryota > Metazoa > Chordata > Mammalia > Artiodactyla > Tayassuidae > Catagonus > Catagonus wagneri. Next base: position 789,386 of record PVHT021183696.1, read on the forward strand.
GAGAATCTGGGAGTTGGGACTTGACTTTTGATTGTGTGGTGCTGTGCCAGAGTGGACTTTATGGTGATAGTATGTCTCAACTTTTCCTATCCATTTCCATGTAGGTGATGTGGATATTTTCTTGTTCACTCAATGGGGAGTCACTCAGCTAGTGTCTATATATCTTTCAGAGGAAATTGTCCCATGGGTAGCTGTAGATTCAGTTGATCCATGGGAGGAGGTGAGTTTGGGAGGCTCCTGTGTCACCATATTTGATGGACATATGGCAACAAGAACCCACTGTTAGTAGAAACCAGTAACTTTAATCTTCACTGGTGCACATATTTGTTTTTTAAAAATATGTTGTTTTCTTTTAAAGTGAAGAAACCACTCAATTTCTATTCATGGGTAGTATTACTGAGTAGTATGTTCTAGGGATATTATTGGATGCTTTCATAGTGGATTTCTTTGTAATTTCAATGACTAAATGAAATTTTATTTTATATTGTATATTTTGATTACTTGTATTTGTGAGGAGAAACCCCTCCCATACAAATAACCACAGATATATCTAATGTGAATAATGAAAGACTGCATCATCTAGTAGTCTACTATGTGTAACTAGAAGTCATTTTTACTTTATTATTCAAAAGAAGATCAGTTTATAAATTAGCCTCCTTAATTTCCCTTCTAGGGTTTTATTGCTTTAGCTTTCTATATGCCTAGCTTATTAAAGGTGAATAGTGAAAACAATTTGGAGGCCAGTGATTAATGTAGTTTGGATAACCTGGATTTTAATAATTTCTAACTGAGCTATTCCATGTATTAGTGTGGGTAATTGATACCTGTTATATAACCTATTATATTAGGTTAAATAATGCCTGAGACTCAGGTTTTGTTTACAAGAAGCCTGTTTTTCTGAGAGTGGCTAGAAGGCATATATATTTAAAGAATCAAAAAAAAAGAAATTTTGTAGCAGTAATACTGGTAAGGATTTTTATAAGTTTAGGGGAAAGAAAGATTACTAGAGAGATGAGACAAAGTTTTGTGGAGGTGATAGCATTTGGGTTCCACTTGAAACCTGGGCAGGATATCGAATGTGAAAATGGACATGGAAGGATGGGGGGTATGTTTAATAAGAAGAAAGTGCTTTGTTAGCAAGGCAAGCTACAGAGCAATCTTAAGAAAAATCAAGTTGGGAAACTGTTGACTAAGGCTATGGAGAATTTTGGATATTAGGCTAAACTTTTAGAATTAACATAGCAGGATGTGGAAACTTGATGCAAAGAAATAACATAATCAGGACTGAATTTTAGGAAGGTTAACCTTGACAGAATATAAGAGGGACTGGAGAATGGAAAGATTAGAAATGATGGGACCAGCTGGAGGCTGTTTAAATGTTTTAGGGAAGAGGTGATCAAAGTTGGAAGATTTTAAGGATTATGAAAGAACCAAACACTAAAATATTTGGAGATGGAGTTTGGAGGAACTGACAATTAGTATTTAGTAAGTAGGAATGTTTTTAAAGTCAGTATTTTGTTGGGTATTATTATTAATGTATAATGAGTTGGAAGGGTCAGGGAACCTATGCTAGATCACACACCTGTATAAACTCAACTCAGAACAGAATATGATAAGTAACTTAAGTAAGGTACATAGAACTATAAAGATAGAAGATTGGGACCATTCATGTATTTCATCTCCCTTCAAAGTCCCATTAAAATGGAAGAAAATATATAAATTAAGGAAAAGACTAAGGAGTTTCCATTGTGGTTTAGTGGATTAAGAACCCAACAAAGTGTCCATGAGGATACAGGTTTGATCCCTGGCCTCACTCAGTGGGTTAAGGATCTAGCATTGCTGCAAGCTGTGGCATGGGTGGAAGATATGGCTTGGATCCTGTTTTGCCATGGCTGTGGTGTAGGCCTGCAGCTACAGCTCTGATTCAACCCCTAGACTGGTAACTTTCATATACCATAGGGCGACCATAAAAATTTTAAAAAAGAGAAAAGAAAAAGAATAAAATCAAAACAAATGAAAGGAAGTCAAGGAGAGCAGAAATCTTGGACGACAGAAGACAAGAGTCATCATGGAAAACAATTAAGGAAACATATTAATCTACAGTATTAGAGGTGTGAACAGTCAGCACTAAGATTCATTAATAGTCCTTAACACAGCAATATGAACAAACACTTGAATATTTATAGCATGAATGAGAATGTTTAAGATAAACAACTATTCCTAGAGGAGGCGGGAGAAAAAATGATCAGAGAGATTTAAGAACTAGAATTAATACTTGTGTATTTCACTAATATTACTAGGAAAGGCTGCTATGAAAAAGCATAAAATAATGAAAAGTTCTTTAAAATGAAAAACATCTGATTCTTGAGAATATGTTCTTCAAAATTAATGCAAGATTGACTCTGACATTAGAATTAAGAACCTCTGATAGCTGGTTATGACTTGGATAAAGCAAGGATAACTAAAACCGCAGAATTAACTTATCAACAATGGAAACTAATTGGAAATGGCAGAGGGTTGTGGACGGAAAAATGCAAAGCAAAGGAAGGAAGGTGTAAAGGACTGGAAGAATGCATCATTTTAAAGCCCAGGAAGTATGGTGGAAAGTTGAGAGGAAGAGCTAGGATTATAATGAAGAGCCATTGTCAACATCTTTAATTCCTTTACAGTCTTGCAAAGTTTTTTTTTTTAATTGGCTAATCCTTCATTGGTATTCAAAACTCTAACAGTAAACTTTAATAAAAATAATCTATACATTTTGAAAAGTTGTCTGTATGGTAAATTATAATCCTGGCCATCCACAAGTGGCCATTGCTAAACCCTTTTAATGTTTTTCTTTCTTTTGAAATTGCTTTTACTGATTTCACATTTTCCTATTTTGTTAAAAACTCTTTAAAAATATAATGTGTAGTGTCAGAACAACATTCAACATACATCTCATAATCGAGATACTGGCTAACTTTTTAAACAACTCTCAGCCACATCAGAAAGTGATGAAATATTATCAGCAAAAATTGTTGAAAAAAATAGGAGTTGTTTAATATTGAGATAATTGGTTGGGCTACTTCCAGTCTTTAAAAATTTTTTCTGATCCAAAGTTACGTGGTAATGGACTTGTTTTTTTGATTTTTTGTCCTCTGCTTTTGTAGCAAAGCAATTTGGTATAGAACAAGTAAGTCAGTTCTTCCCTAACCAACCTCAAATTCTAACTCTACCTGTAAAGGCATGTGATTTATTTAAGTTTGTTAGATAATATAGATGAAATTGCTGTGATTATGTATAAAAATCCTTTTAAAAACATTTTAATTGAAGTATAGTTGATTTATAAGGTTGAGATGATTTCTGCCTTACAACAAAGTGATTCAGTTATACATATACACATCCATTCTTTATAAATTCTTTTCCCATTAGATTATCACAGAATATTAGGTAGAGTTCCCAGTATATTCCCAGTATATTCCCAGAATATTAGGTAGAGTTTCCAGAACAGCAGTTCTCCATTGGCCAATCATTCCATATAACACAGTGTACATACGCTAATCCCAAACTCCCAGTTCATCCTTCCCCTGAAACTTTGTCCTTTGTTAGCTATCACTTTGTTTTCAAAGTCTCCGAGTCCCTTTCTATTCTGCAAATAAGTTCATTTTAAGTATCCATTTTTTTTTAAGATTTTACATATAAGTGATATCGTATGATATATGCCTTTGACTTACTTTACTTAGTATGATAATCTCTAGGTCCATCTATATTGCTGCAAATAGCATTATTTTATTCTTTTTTTTGTGGCTAAGTAATATTCCATTATGTATTTCTTTCTTTCTATCTATCTATCTATCTATCTATCTATCTATCTACCTACCTATGTGTATATATATATTTATATGTAATATATTATATCTTCTTTATCCATTTGTCTGTTGTTGTTCATTTAGGTTGCTTCCACATCTTGGCAATTGTGTAGTGCTGCAGTGAACATTGGAATGCATGTATATTTTCAAATTATGCTTTTCTCTGGATAGATGCCCAGGAGTGGGTTTGCTAGATGATATGGTAGGTTTTTTATTTTTAATTTAATTTTAGTTGTTTGAGGAACCTCCATACTGTCCCCATAGTGGTTGTACCAATTTACATTCCCACCAACAGTGCAGGAAGATTCCCTTTTCTCCATATCCTCTCCAGCATTTATTGTTTGAAGACTTTTTGATGATAGCTGTTCCAACTGGTGTGAACTGATATCTCATGGTAGTTTTGATTTGCATTTCTCTAATAATTAGTGATGCTGAGCATCTTTTCCTGTGGTTGTTGGCCATCTATCTATCTTCTTTGGAGAAATGTCTGTTTAGGTCTCCTGCCCATTTTTTGATAGGGTTGTTTTTTTTTTTTTCTTGATATTGAGCTGCATGAGTTTGTATATTTTAGAGTTTAGTACCTTGTCAATCACTTCATTTGCAAATATTTTCTCCAATTCTGTGGGTTGTCTTGTTTTGTTTATGGTTTCCTTTGTTGAGCAAAAAACTTTTAAATTTAATTATGTCTCATTTGTTTATTTTTGTTTTTATTTTCGTTACTCTAGGAGGTAGATCCAAAAAGATCTTGCTGTGGTGCAAGTCAGAAAGTGTTCTACCGATATTTTCTTCTTAGAATTATCTATGTCTGATCTTATATTTGGGTCTTTAACCTGTTTTGAGTTTATTTTTGTGTATGGTATTAGAGAGTGTTCTAATTTCATTCTTTTACATGCACCTGTCCAGTTTTCCCACCACCACTTAAAGAACAGACTGTCTTTTTCTCCATTGTATATTCTTGCCTCCTTTCTTATAGATTAGTTGACCATATGTGCTTGGGTTTATTTCTGGACTTTCTATCCAGTTGTACTGGTCTATATTTCTACTGTTGTGCCAGTACCATACTGTGTGAATGACTGTTGCTTTATAGCATAGGCTGAAGCCAAGGAACCTGATTCCTCCAGCTCCATCTTTTTCTCAGGATTGCTTTGACTATTTGAGGTCTTTTGTATTTCCATATAAATTTAAAATTTTTTTGTTCTAGTTCTGTGAAAAATGCCCTTGGTAATTTGATACGGATTGCATTGAATCTGTAGATTGCCTTGAGTAATATAGTCATTTTGACCATATTGATTTTTCCAGTTCAAGAACATAGTATATTTTGCCATCTATCTGGTTTTTTTTCAGTTTCTTTTATTAATCTCTTACAGTTTTCAGAGTACAGGTCTTTTGCCTCCATAGGTAGGTTAATTATTTTTATTGTGATGGTAAATGGGATTGTCTCCTTAATTTCTTTTTCTCATCTTTCATTATTAGTATATAGAAACGTGAGAGTTTTGTGTATTAATTTTTTGTCTTAAAACTTTATTGAATTCACTGATGAGCTCTAGTAGTTTTCTGCTGGTGTCTTTAGGATTTTCTATGTGTGGTATCATGTCATCTGCAAACAGTGACAGTTTTACTCCTTTTCCAATTTGGATTCCTTTTATTTCTTTTTCCTCTCTGATTGCTGTGTCTAGGACTTCCAGTACTATGTTGAATTAAAGTGGTGAAAGTGGACATCCTTGTTTTGGTTTTGATCCTAGTGGAAATACTTTTCAGCTTTTCACATTGACAATAATGTTAGCTATGAGTTTGTCATATATGACCTTTATTAGGTTGAGGTAGTTTCCCTTTATGTCCACTTTCTGGAGTTGGTTTTTCTTTCTTTCTTTTTTTATCAGAGATGGGTGGTGGATTTTGTCACAACTTTGTCTGCATCTATTGAGGTGATCATATGGTTTTTACATTTCAATTTGCTAATGTGGTGTATCACACTGATTGATTTGAAGCTATTGAAAAATCCTTGCATCCCTGGGATAAATCCCACTCTGTCATGGTGTATGATCCTTTCAATGTATTGCTTGATTCAGTTTGCTAGTATTTTGTTGAGGTAAAATTCCTTTTTAAAATATTAGTTTATTTGATGAGTAGAGATTTAGAGAAGGGAAATTTATTTTTTAAAAGTTATTATACATTGCCTGGTCATTTTATTTAAAAATATATAAAACAGCAGTGTTTTAAAAGTAATTTAATTCCAAATCCATAGTATTGATTATTTACATTTTTAAAATCTTTGCTAATTTGATAAGATAAAGTATTATATTACTGCCTTAATTTTCATATTTTTATTATAAATTCAGGTGAATTTTTCACACATGATTTACTCATTGGATTTCCTTTTTTGATGAATCACCCACTTGTATTGCCCACTTGTATTCATTATTTAGTAATCAATTTATGTCTTCAGGGGGGAAAAATCAGGGCACAGTTTGAAACTTTGAGTAAAAGAGTGTATGGATTGTAGTTTGCTTTTTTGAAATTTCCATCTGTGAGGTTATACCAGTTTACCTGCCCCTACAGTGACAATGCTGGACCCTTAACCCACTGCACTACAAAAGAACTCTAAAACTCTTTGATCTTTGCTTACCTGACAAGACAAAATGAATATTTCATTTCAGTTTTCATGTATTTTGTTAGGAATGAGACTTTAATACATTTACATATATTTAAGAGCCTTTTATAAGAAATTTTCTTTTCAATATATTTCCAGGGTTCTTTTTTCCTTTGGACTTTATTATGCTATGTTTTGCAAGCAGATTTTTTTTTATTTTTGCGCAGTTTATTTTCCTTCTTTCCTTTCTTCCTTCCTCTTTCTTTCTTTCGTTTTTTTTCTTTTTTTGTTTTTTTAGGGTATGGAGGTTTTCGGGCTAGGGGTTGAATCGGAGCTACAGCTGTTGGCCTATGCCACAGCCATAGCAAAGCCAAGTCTGAGCTGTGTCTGTGACCTGTGCTGCAACTCACAGCAATGTTGGATCCTTTAACCCACTGGGGAAGGCCAGGGATTGAACCCACATCCTCATAGATATTAGTCAGATTCTTAACCCATTGAACCACAATGGCAAGTCTCTATTAATTATTTTTTCTTTAATGGTCTCCAATTTTCTTCTCATACTTGACAATGTCTTTTCAAATAGAACAATAAAAATTTTCTTCTAGCTTTTCCTGATATACTTGGCTTTTTTTTAAGATTTAAACTTCAGTTATCTGAATATATTTTATGCGTAAGATATGATAGAGAATAACTTAAATTTTTTAGATGTCTACCCAATTGTCCAAACACAGCTTAATGACCAAGCTGTCTTTTACTCACATCTGTAAAATATTTTCTTCATTTAACATACACTTAATTGGGTGTTGTTCTGAGTTATGTTCTTTTACATTGTTCAGTTTGTCTACTCAAGCATCAATACTACATTATTTTATAAGTATAGCTTTATAATATTTTAACATATATGAAAATTTGCTAATTTATAATATATAATTTCTCATATGTTCATTTCTCATAAAATAGGGTCTATTTTCAGGTCTTATTTTGTAAAAATTAGTTTGTATTCTCAGACAAGTTTTACATTAATTTAATTTTAGTAGCTTTGTATTATTTGTAAAATCTTCTCAGGCTAATTTTCCCTCATTAACATTATTTTTTTATTTCCTTCTGTTTATATTACTGAATTAACTCAAATATTAGCTTCATAATTAAAAAATTCATTAAAATGTTAGGAGTAATTTTGATAATACAAGGAATCTGAGAGAAAAATTGGTGTCTTTTAAACTTAGTAATATCTTTTTTTTTTTGTCTTTTCTTGTTTTAGGGCTGTACCTGCAGCATATGGAGGTTTCCAGCCTAGGTGTCAAATCAGAGCTACAGCTGCTGGCCTACGCCACAGCCATAGCAATGCCAGATATGAGCCACGTCTGCGACCTACACCACAGCTCACAGCAATGCCAGATCCTTAACCCACTGAGTGAGGCCAGGGATTGAACCCGCAACCTCATGGTTCCTAGTAAGATTCGTTTCCCCCGAGTCATGACGGGAACTCCCTGAACTTAGTAATATCTTGTATGAGAAACATGTCCAGCCCTGGAACTTAATTTCCCAAACAATCTGAATATATGAGTGAGACCTCACAAGCGCTTGGCACTGAAGTGAGCCAGGGAAATAGAAGCTATAAAAACTTGCATATCAGCCACTCCTGTAGCTCTCTCTCGGTTACTGACTTAGATTTCCTGAGATACCGAAATTAATTCTTCTATTTCTTTTAGGAATATATTCAGAGATCAATATTTTTTCCTTTATGTGAACTATAAAAGTAAGAAGTGGGGTTCTTTTGGTTGCTACTTGTGTGTTTTATTTGTTAGAAAAAATTATGGTTTGGTTTTTTATCTCATCAGTGATTATTTCTGGTCTAATGGGAAAAAAGTGAGCCAAGCAGTTAAAAAATAATTCTCTTTGAATTACTTTTTTTTTTTTTTTTGTCTTTTTGCCTTTATGTAGAGCCGCACCCGTGGCATAGGAGGTTTCCAGGCTAGGGGTCTAACAGGAGCTGTGCTGGTCTTCGCCACAGCCACAGCAACGCGGGATCCGAGCCGAGTCTGCAACCTACACCACAGCTCACGGCAACGCCGGATCCTTAACCCGCTGAGCAAGGCCAGGGATCGAACCCGCAACCCCATGGTTCTTAGTCGGATTCGTTAACCACTGAGCCACTAAGGGAACTCCGTGAATTACTCTTTATACGTCTCAAAGGACAAACTAAGAAGGAGCATGTATCAGTATCTTTTTTTTCCTAGTAAAAACCACTTAAAATTTTACTGACAAAAACAACAGTTTTTTTATTTAGCTTATATTTTATGGATTAGCTATATAGGCTGGACTCAGCTGAATCGTTCTTCTATTGCTCGTGGCCAGATTCATTCATGCATCTGAAGTCAGCTGCCAGTCAGCTAGCTCTGCTTCTGCAGGTTGACTGTTGTTTGAGACAATAGTGGGCCACATGTTCCACATCATCCTGCAGCACTAATTTTAGCTTCTTTGCATGGTACAAGTGGAAAGAGACTCTAGGACAGTAAGAGAGATTGCAAAGCTTCTGGAGACCTTGGTTTGTAATTTTCATGGTGCCAGTTCTAGCACATTCTTTGGATTCAAGCCAATCATGTGTCTAGCCCAGATTCAAGAAGTGAGAAAATGGAGTCCACCTCTTCATAGGAGGGGCTGTTAGTATTGCAGCTAACTTTGAAATCTCCCATAAGGACCCAAGAAATGTATTTGCCAACAGGGGCCTAACCTAGAGGCATGCAAACTGAGCACAGGTCCTGGAGACTTAAAGTCTTTGCTGTGTATTCTCTAGTAATAACAGATTTCACCCCATGGGTGTGTAATTTCACTTCATGGTATCATTTGAAGAAAGCATTCTTTAGATCTGTAGTGGGACCCAAGATTCTGCATTTCTAACCAACTTCGAAATGGTGGCTGTGCTATTGGTTGGCAGAGTACACTTTCAGTGGCAAGCTACTAAAACAGTACCACTCAAGGCATGGTTAATGGACTGACAGCGTCAGTATCACCAATAGAAAGAGCAAATTTTTGATCCTCACCCCAACCTAATGAATCAGAATTTCTGTGTAAAGTCCTGAAGTCTATGTCTTAATGAGCCTTCCTAAGGATTCTGATCTGCACTGAAGTTTGGTAAGCACTGCCCTAGAAGGTATTGGGTAAAAAATGAAGGCATGCAGTTGAGGAAGAGAATCACAAGAAATCTAAATCATTGGGCTTAGTACATGCAAGATTTGTTCCATCAAATATGAATCTAGGCCTTTGGAAGAATACATACAAACTATGAAGAGTATTGCCAAACACCAAGAGGTGGACGTAAATGTAATGCTTGCTCTGGAAGAAAACGATGAGTAATGATGGTTGGCAATACCTGTAGAAGAATTACCTGTGTTTTCTTTATATTTTAGCAGCAGTATAGCTGCCCATTCTTGCGTTATGGTTTTATTAATGTTCTCTTAGTGAACATTGAAGGAAAGCCTCTCTTGTGTATGACTGTGAGTATCATCAATCAAAGCTTAGGCATGTTTTACTATTGTCGGCTATGATTTGCTTTTTTTCATTTTCTTGCCACAGAATTCTTATAAATTCATTCAAAATGGTCTGGAGCAGGTAAATATATAGCAGTACCATCATAGCTTACAGTTTTTCCCAATATGACATTTCTTTGCACAAAATTTGGCACATAGAAAGTGTTCATAATGCACTTGAGGAATTATATGGAATTTATAGAATTCTATGCTATGCCCCATTGAAACAACCCAAAAGCCAAGTTATTTGTTGAAGAGTTTGGTTGTTTAGTTGAAAAATGTTAGCCCTTTATGGTGCAGTTATAAACAACATGGGAAAAGTAAAGAAACAATTTTAATTCTCAGATTTTTTCTTATACTTTGATATTTCTCTATGGACATTATTTCAGCTGATTAAGATAAGACTTCTGTTCAAACAATTTAAATGTGGTTTTGGGTTCCTGTTGTAGTTCAGTGGAAATGAATCTGACTAGCATCCATGAGGACGCAGGTTTGATACCTGGTTTTGCTCATTGGGTTAAGGGTCTGGCATTGCCATGAGCTGTGGTGTAGGTCTCGGATGTGGCTCAGATCTTGCGTTGGTGTGGCTGCAGTGTAGTCCAGCAGCTACAGCTCTGATTTGACCCCTGGCCTGGGAACTTCCATATGTTGCAGGTACAGCCCTAAAAAGACAAAAGTAAATAAATGCATATGTACATACATATATACATAAATCAATTAATTAAAATGTGTTTTTGTTAAGCCAATGGACCACATCAAATATACTTGTTGTATTTGTAGTTATCTGTAATTATCTTCAGATAATTTACAAATGGCTTCAAAAAGAATGGTCTTTGATTCATTTCTTGTAACTTTCACCTATTCACTGACACAGTCCAAAGATTTCATGTTTTAATCTTGTTAAATTCTTGAAGGCTCTATCCATAGTTTTCTCAACAGTGAAGAACACTAGGTTCATTTTTACTGGCTGTCAAATCACTTACCCTCTTTAAGCTTTCTGGTATTTCCTCTTATTGATGAAAATGCCTAGGAGATTTTCCTGACTAGTTCAGATGGTGAAAAAAAGTTTTTTTTTCTAAGTAATTGGTTTGTTTTAATACCATGAACCTCGTGTAACCAGTTATTTAGGGGGCTGGCTAGGCAGACACATAAGAGCTAGATGTGTTACTAACTTAAGATCTCTGACTCTCACTTTTCTCCTCTTTCAGTGCAGTTTGGTATAAATATAGGTCATTTCCTTATATTCCAATAAAACGTGGATTTTTATCCAAAATTAACGTGATGTTGGTCCCTACATTTATGAGTTGATGAAAATTTAGGAAGTCAAGCATGCAGAACTTTGCTGTCTCTATGCTGGCTACTATTTGGTTATTTCAAAGTATCCAAGGGTTAATTTTTTAGGTTATTATATTTGGCATTGTGTAGACATTTCCTCAGTTACTTTCCATTTTCTATTATAGCCTTGGAAACAGAAAGACTGTGTATAATGTCATTAACGATGGCTTTAGGAAGTGCTCAGCTGATGTTGATGCTTATTCAGTCACATCATTGTGATCTAGTCTCAGCTTTATGACATGCTTCTTATATTCCATTTTGAAATGGCTGAGGAACTAAAGTACGCTGTGGAGTCCTGATAACTTACTAACTCACTTAATAGGTTAACTTATTTCTCAAAGAGTTTCATTATTTTACTGCTCTTTTTATTAGTTTATGGGTTCTTTGGAAACAGTGAAAGAGGAACACTAGTAAATTCTCTACCCACAAGCAATATATTATTGACCCCCTCTAGAATGTGTCTCTAATTTCAGTGACTTTGGTCATGATAATTTCCAGGCTCTACAAATAAGAAAGATTTTAGTGGAAAAGTTCATCAAATTTTCACATGAGTACATGGCTGAATATAAGAAAATACATATAAATATAATGGAGAAAAGATTCTATTTGATGAAAATTAACAAAATGAATCAATTAGGACATCTTAATCCTAGAAACTTTATTTCCATAAACAGGTTTATCGCTGAAGTTGGAATCTTTCCTTCTTCCTTTTATTTATTTATATTTGGTCAGTAACAGAAATATATGCCAGGAAGTTCCCTTAAGCATTTTATGAGGTTTTCCTTTTTTATTAAAAAATAAAAAAAACTTAATGAGAAAATCCACATGTAATAGCAAGGTATGACTAAAATATGATTTCCCTGGAACTTGTATCTTATTTCTACAAATACAGCGTAGTATTGATAAGACCAACTCTCATTCTATCATCAGATGAAAAGGATAGAACTAATGAACTCTCATCCTGTAGCCTCCATTCTTGTCTTTTGTGTCAAACTTTCCCACATTGAAGGCTGCCTTTGATGGTCCCCTTAGGTATATTTGTTAAGAAAATAAAGTTGCAGATGGAGTTCCCATCATGGTTCGTGGTAATGAACCTGACTAGTATCCGTGAGGTTGGATCCCTGCCTCATTCAGTGGGATAAGGATCTGGCGTTACCTCGAGCTGTGGTGTAGGTCACAAACATGGCTTGGATCCGGTGTTGCTGTGGCTGTGGCACAGGAGAGCTGCAGCTCCAATTCAACCCTTGGCCTGGGAAATTCCATATGCTGCATGTGCAGCCTTCATTAAAAAAAAATTAAAAAGGAAAATAAAAAGTTGCAGAAGGTACAGAGGAAGAGGGCCTGAGACTAGACCAGAATTCTGCTATGAGTTATCTTCCATATTGTTTATATATAACTCTGCTATAAACAAGACAAGTGAAATTTAGCAGATGTAAATCCTGCACCTTCACACTGGTAACGTATTACTTGTAATGCTTAAGAATTCAACATGGCATAGAAGTTCTCTGGTGTCCTAGCGGGTTAAAGAGCTGGCATTGTCACTGCTGTGGTGTAGGTTTAATCCCTGGCCCAGGAACTTCTGCATGCCACAGGTTTGCCAGGGAGAAAAAAATAGTTAAATGGCATAAACTAGAGGAAGTTCAAAGTTATGCCATCATATGTGAATATACTGATTCTATGTGTTGTCTTCCCTTGACTCTTTTTTAAATGAGCTCATATAGAAGAATTTCTTATTTTGCCATATCTTAATAGATAAAGGTATCAATAAGTTGTTTAGCCTCTGCTAGATAGTAAATATTTGATTTTTTTAAAAAAAGACTAAAATATGCCTTCTGTTTCCTGTTTGATTATCTGAAAGAGGACTGTTTATCCTATGTGTTCATTCTTTAATTTGTCTCAGAAATTCTTTAACAGAACATTAGTGTTCAAATCATTTCTTCTCAAGTTGGATACACAGAGACCTATTATTTGAGGCAGTTAGTAAGAATCCTTAGATTTTTCCTTCTTTAGCTTTGAGGTGGGAGATGAGGCAAAGCTTAGCTTTCAATAAGATCAAGGCACTCCTGTGTTCAGGAAGAAGATGTATTATTTAAAACATTTAGCATATTTTTAGAGAGACCCTTTGATTTAGCTCCATCTGCATCCGCTGTGCTGAGAGCACTCTGCTGGCAGTTGCAGAGTAGGCAGGAGCCTGGGAGGTCCCACATGGTACATTGCATCACAGCATGCATGTTCTACATGGGTGTTTCTTAGAACATTAAGCTACAGCTCTGGAATTAGTTTTCTCTAAAAGATTTTTTTTATTTGCTTTAAATTATTGGCAGTTTTTCAACTTCCTCTAGTTGTGTGATTGACTTAAATTGCTACTTATTTTAGAAATGCCTTGTTTTATTTTCATTAAAATTTGAAAATTTTGAGCATGTAGTTGTTTCTACATTATACATTCAAACTTGTTATACTTATCATTTATGAACAAGATGACCTGAGGTCCACTTTCAGTTGACTTGCAGATCACGTGAATTTCTTCATTTTTTATTGCAATTCTTTTCTTTTTTTTCTTTTTCTTTTTTCTTTTCTTTTCTGTTTTTTTTTTTTTTTTTTTTTTTTTTTTTTTTTTTTTTTTTTTTTTTTTTTTTTTTTTTTTTTTTTTTTTTTTTTTTTTTTTTTTTTAGGGCCACACCGTGGCGTGTGGAAATTCCCAGGCTAGGAAGGCTAGGAGTTGAATCAGAGCTGCAGCTGCCAGCTCACAGCTATGCTGGATCCTTAACCCACTGAATGAGGCCAGTGATAGAACCCAAATCCTTATGGATACTAATTGGGTTCATTACCGATAAGCCACAACAGGAACTCCTATTGCAATTCTTTTAACTTTGCTTGCTGGTCTTTGAAATCATGGCTACTTTAAGTGGGATTAAGAGCTCTTTTATCTGTGAATTAGTTGCAATACTTCCTATATCTAATTTTCACCACTTGTAGAGCTGCCCAGACTTCAGAATATCGGGGTAGAAACCATCTAACCATGTTCATATAACTATAGCACCTTCAAGTGTGGATATAGGAAATAATAGCTTGGTAGTTAAAAATGGGATAAGCTTTCTTTGAATATAGAAGGCCACTTTGTAGAGTGATGCTCCTGTCAGAAACAGCTAGGCACCCTGATTTGGATGATGAGAGGTTTTTTGTTTTTTTTTTTTGTCTTTTTGGCTTTTCCAGGGCCGCACTCGCGGTATATGGAGATTCCCAGGCTAGGGGTAAATTGGAGCTGTAGCCGCTGGCCTTCGCCACGGCCACAACAACGTGGGATCTGCTCCGCGTCTGCAACCTACACCACAGCTCACGGCAACGCTGGATCCTTAACCCACTTAGTGATGCCAGGGATGGAACCCGCAACCTCATGGTTCCTAGTCGGATTCGTTAACCACTGAGCCACAATGGGAACTCCGGGATGATGAGAGTTTTAAGGAAGGTACCATTTACATTTGTGAAATATTAAGGGAAGCTAATGAGGGTGGGGAAGCACCCTGGGTCTAGCAACAGCAGGAAGATAATAGCATCCTTGGGCCTAAAGGACAAGTGGTTATCAGAGCCCAGGGAGAGGGCAGCCTGACAAGAGTCGTGGCCTAGGGAATAGGAATTAGTCTCTGCTGATATCTCTGTTCCTGCCCTCTTAGCTTCTTCAAGTGCTTTCCATCAACTAAATAAAACTAGAAGCCACAAACAAGGGGGATTCTCAGAGCAGAGAGAAAGATGAGGAAAGATAGAGTCTGAATCTGGCAGGGAAGAATTTCTAGCATAGACTACCTTTTGATCCTCAGCATCCATTCTTGATGCTTTGAATGAAAATCATATGAGCGTATACAGGGGTATGAGATGTTCATTCAGTTTCCCCCAGAAATATAAATCATGAACTATCAGTAGTGTTCTTCCTACAGAGTAGCTCAATTCCCTTATTTATTATCTATTAGCACCTTGACTGAGGTTTTTACCATTCTCAGTGACACAAATCCCAGAATATGAATTCTAACTGGTTCTATCTTTACTAGATTGCTTTCTATGCTCTAGTGCTGCTGGGTAAGGGATGACTAAGAGGGGTCCAGTGAGTCCCTAAATTCAAGCCATAGTCATCTTTGTCTTCATTGTGAGGCAGCAAACCAATTTCTGCTTGCTAATTGACATAGGTTACTCACTCAGCAGGATGAGATCTTTCTCTCTCTGTTGTCCTCTCCCAGTCTCAGCTCCATTTGAGATCATAACTCTGTTCTTTAGGGGAACAAGGCCTCTCCTAAGCTCAATAATCACCCAAGTCACCAAGATGCATGTTTCAGGTACCATCACATAAATTTCTTAAGTGAGTTATTTGGTGTAATGATAAGAAAGGGCCATCCCTTCTCCATCTTTTAGTCACAGGTTATGTTAATTTTGACAATCGCTGTGGCAACATCCTCTTTGGCCACTGATTAAAAACTTATTCTGCATCCTAAAGGACCATAAATCTCAGAAACATTACAGGATGTATCTCAGTGTTTATCAAATGAGGCTTCAAGTGGCCATTCCATTATTTTTTTAAGTCAATTGTTTCTCAGTGATAAGGCACAGAGTAATGTGGTACAGTTTTACAATTCTTTCACCATAAAATAAGTTGGTCTGTCAGAGGTGATATTATATGGGATGTCATAGTAAAGGAAAAAGAAGACATTGTATAAATACACAGATGGTGTAGCTGGCAAAATCATTGAAGGCAATGAAAGAATATCTCTAATGTATCTATTCCTCTGATGAAAAATAATTGTCCACTCAGTGACAGAGGATGTCCAATGTGTCTGGCTAGACACCCAATGAATGGTGCCATATAAGAGACTCAGAGTTGCCTCAGTAGTTGTGATAAAGGGAAAAGGAAAGAGTTACCAGGACTTAGTAAGAACTCTAGCACAGAAGTATAGCCCAGGAAATGTCAAAGAAAAAAATCTACTCATGTATTACAAATTATCAATAAAACAACTGGAAAAAAATACCCAAGCTTATCTTTTCTCTCACCTTTATCTCTCCTCCTGGCCATATATATCCAAAAGCTAGAGGACAAGCCTGTTTGTTGTAGTTCATAATGTCAGTGACCAGAATACAGTGTGGATTTGGGTTGAGAAGGGTGGAGAGTGGATATAAAGAGGTAAATGTAGAGTCTCCCAAACTGATACACAGTCCATTGAGTAATCAGAGTCAAATCTGGATGTAGCCACAATGCTGAAAGCCTTTTACAGACTCAAAAAACTACCTTGAATTATTATGGAACATATCTTGATGTCAGGCAGCTTGACTTCAAATCCTGTTTATTAGTTGAATAACCCCGGACAGGCTTCTTAAGCAATATGATTTCCAGCCTTAATATATTTTCAAAAATATGTGCCACACATGCTCTAAATCATTGTTCAATATGTAATATATATATTTTTTTTTCTTATAGCCAAGGACAGAGGTCCAGGAATCAGGGGTAGACAGGGAGGGTGATCCATCAGCAAAGGTTTTGCTTTCTGTCTTCACATCCCTCTGTTCTGCTGGGATAGAGGTATAGTTCCAAAAAGAGGAGTGCTTCTTCTGGGACATAAAATGATGAGCCCATTGAACTGGAGGTTAAGGTTGCCATTTGTTTACTTTGGGTTACTTATGCTTCTGAGTCAACAGACAGAGAAAAGTTTTACCATGCTGGCTAGGAAAATTGATCCTGATCACCAAGGCAGATCAGACTGCTGCTACTGTAATGTAGGAAGGATGAGTATATCTGAAATACAGAAGATCCCCTAGGACTTTACTTAGTACTCCCATGCCTTCTGATTAAAGTTAATAGAAAACCAAAACAACCCAATTCAGGTAGAGCTACTAATGACCTGACACTTCAGGAATGAGGGTTTGAGTTACCCTACCAGGCAAAGAATCACACCCAGCTGAAGTGTGTGCTTGATAAGAGCAAATGGGTTATGAAATAGATAGAATAAAGTAGTTAAACATAATACTTATGACCACAAGGCTAGTTGCAGCAATGAGGATTATAATTGTGATGAGTATTTCTTCCTTATTTTGTTATGAGTATCTTTGTATGTATGCTATTAAGCAAATATATTTGTTTTCTTCTTTCTCTTATCATCTTACCATATACGATGTAGTAACTTTACATTATAGTTAATCAATATATTTAAATGTTGTTAACTTTACATCATAGTATTTAAATCATAGGATATCAAAGAGAAGACTGAATATTACCCAAGGACTTTGCTTCACCGTTGAGAAAGGTTTAGTGCTTTCTCTGTTGTACATAGGATAACTGCATCATGTGAAGAGGAAGAGTGACTTTGCTATTGCCTTTGTTTGGAGATTAAGCATGGTTTAAGGAGGCGTGTCTTGGTGCCAAGCTGACAAGGGGCAACTTGTAATGGTTAAGTTTTATGTGTTAATTTGGCTAGGCTATGGTGTACAGTTTGGTCAAACACTAGTCTAGATATTTCTTTGAAGAGACTTTGTAGATATGAAGAGACTTTGTAGATATGATTAACATATCCAGTTGACTTTAAGGAAAGCAGATTACCTTTGATAATGTGGCTGGGCCTCATCCAATCAATGAGTTGAAGGTCTTAGAGTGAAAAGCAGAGATTTCTTTAAAAAAAAAAAAAGGAATTCTTCCTTAAGATTGCAAAATAGGAATCCTGATGGAATATCCAGCCTACTGGCTTGCCCCAAAGGTTTTAGACAAATTACTGCAACGTCAGCTCCTGGCTGAGTTTCTAGCCTGCTGGCCTGCCCTGTATAATTCAGACTAAAGCATGCAACACCATTCTTGCCCGAGTTTCCAGCCTGTTACAATACCTACCAATTTTGGCCTTGCCAATCCCATAATCATGAACCAATTTCTTAAAATCTATCATCTGTCTATCTAATCTAATGTATACTATCTATCTAATGTATACTATCTAATGTATACTATCTATCTAATGTATACTATCTATCTAATCTGTACTATCTATCTAATCTGTACTATCTATCTAATCTGTACTATCTATCTAATTTATCCACCATCTATCTATCCAGTTCTGCTTCTCTGAAGAATCTGACTGATAAAGGTGTTAAAATTACTTCTTTTCCATAGATGTTCACATGAAATAAAATATGTGTGATGAGTCAGGTTCTTTGAAAGAAACAAATAATTTAACTCAAGTTGGCTTGCACAGTAACTGTTAATTCATTGCTTTGTGTGCTAGGTTAGTTTTTCCACAGTTTGCACCACCAATACACACACTACATCAAGTGCTATTTTAAAATATTTTTTGTTAAAGTATAGTTGATTTACAGTGTTGTGTCAATTTCTGCTGCATAGAAAATGATCCAGTCATATATAATTATGCATTATTTTTCTCATACTATCTTCCATCATGTTCTATCCCAAGAGATTAGATATAGTTCCCTGTGCTGTACAGTAAGACTTCATTGCTTATTCATTCTAAATGTAATAGTTTACATCTATCTACCTAAACTCCCCATCCTTCTCATGCCCCCCCCGCCATTAAAAACAATAAGTCTGTTCTCTGTTTATGGGTCTGTTCCTGTTTTGTAGATAGGTTCAATTTGTGCCATTTTTTTAGATTCAACATATAAGTGATATCATATGGTATTTGGCTTTCTCTTTCTGATTTCACTTAGTACGAGAATCTCTAGTTGCATCCATCTTGCTGCAAATGCCATTATTTCATTCCTTTTTATGGCTGAGTAGTATTCCATTGTTTATATGTACCACAGATGAATGAATCAGGTGCTGTTTTTAAAATATGATATTGACACACTTCTATAGTGAGGTGCAGATTTTTGTTTCTTCTCCCTGAATGGGGGTACACATATGTAAGAGACATAAGCAATAGAATGAAACAAAGCAATTTTGCCTGAATTTTGAAGTTAAATCATAAAAGGGCAGCATAGCTTTTGTAGTGAGTGTTTGTCTCTCTTCTATGTGCTTTCCTTTCCTTTGTAAACTCACTACCACAGTGGGAGGAAGCCCATCTAACATGGGGAGACCATATCGTAGGTGTCATAGCCAGCAGTCCCAGCTAGTTCTCCAGCTGACAGCCAGCATGAGTTTTCAAATGCGTGAGTGAATGAGCTTCAGATGACTCCCGCCCACAGCCTTCAAATATTTCACTGAGGATCTCTAATTATGGATTAGATTTAAGCCTTCCCGCAGTGTTCTGTCTGAATTCCTGACCTATAGAAACTATAAGATATAATAAATATTATTTTTGAGCCAATAAATTTTAGGGTAATTTGTCATGTGTTAATACATAATGAATGTACTTTGCTTTATTGAAGAAAAATCTAAAGGTAATATAAAGTTTGATCATGGATTGTCTATGTTTCTCTGTGATTCCCCCCCCCCAAGTTCTGGTTTCCTTTGTGTGTTGACTTTATTTACTTATGGAAGAAAAATAGCTACATTTGTTCCACGGCCTCACATTTGTACAATATATAGTCCAGGGCAAAGAGAGAACTTTCGTTCAAACATTCCCAGAAGAAATCCTAAAATTCAATATTATTGAGCTGTCTTGAATCACATGCCTACCTCTAAAATAATCTGAGGTCCAGGCATATTGAATTTAATAATTGCCTTATCTTGGTATATTTTTCCCATCCTTGGAATCACAGAATTCTCAGGGATTCTCAGGAAAAGAATAGATACTCTCAAAACAACCCCAGATTTCCACTGTAAACACAGTATATAATGTTTTATATATAAGTTCTTTATATATGATAGTTATGATTATTACTTAGTTTATCTTTAGGGTCAAATATTTTCTCATGTATTACCTTGGAATTCATCAGTCCCCAAATTTTTTCCTTACTGTTTCACTCAAGGATTTACAAACAATGCCATTATATTTTAGTCTTTTCCCCTTTAATTTCAAGGCTAACTATAAAGCCTAGTACATGTGTATATCTCCATATGAGTTAGCTACAACATTCATAAGGTTACGTTTAAAATTAAGCCATTCTATACATTCTTTCTTGAAACTGTCCCCAGAATACTTGGCAATGTTAGATGACAGCATATGTTTAATGTTCTTAAGAACAGAGTCATTTTAGCAAAAGTCTGGAATAGAACTTTAAATCTACAAAAGGCACACCCTGCAGAGGTCCAAGAATAGCACTTAATGAGTATAGAAGGAAGAGATGTTGGAGTGTATAACATGATGTAAGATATAACGAGTTAATTTTAGTGGTTAGTATAATTCCCAAATTCTTTTCTGAAAAATATCATTTGGGGGAAAAAAAAGCTTTCAAACTAAATAGATTTGGAAAATGCAATATACTACCTTGCCCTTTTGGAACTTCAGAATGCAGACTAATGTATTAAAGGACCTAAAAAGTTCTATAGTAATGGGTTGTTAAATTTTGTTAACCCAGCTTTTCCCAAACAGGTTTAGAAAACAAAGATGCACCACTTATTTTTAAGAGATAATGCCATTTTAAAATGGCAATTTTCAGTTTCAGCTAAGGAGTAAACCAACCCTACCTCATTTCTGTCAACCCTAGGACAGAATTTATAAAGCAGATATCTGTTGACTCAGAGTTAATAATAGCAGGCAGAATCAGGAGAAAAATCAAACCCCTGAATGACTAATAACAGTAGCAAGTTTCCTGTTTTAGTTTCTTTTTTTTTTCCCCTTATCTCTTGGCTTAGATTCTAGGCAGTCTGAATCATGGAATTTCACAGTGGGCATGGATGGGAAACGTTTCAGGAAAAATCTGTTTTTCCAGGCTGGAGAACCAGAAAGTAGGGCCTCAGTGGGTTGTAAGGTGTGTGTGTATGTTTGTGTGTGTATATACATGTGGAAATATCCATACTTTTTTTTTCTTGGCTCTGACATGAGGCAAATTTTATTCATTAAGTTACATTCCTGTGTTGACTTTAGTAGTGGCAACAGCAGCTTCATTGTTTAAAACACCAGGAGAAAATACTTCTCTCTGACCAGAGTGATTTGGAAATAGATGTATATGATCTGAAGTATGCAGAGTAGATACCAATTATTTTTACTCTGTTTTTACTCATTGCATTGTCCAGAGGACAATCCAGTTTATTCATTTCATTTTCCAGAGGATGATTCAGTTATGAGAAACGTGAACAACATACATAAGAAGGCTGAATCTCACTGGATGTGCTTAGTATAGATGAGAGGAATTATGAATTTGAATATAATTTACAATATATTAAAATTGATGGCAGAAGAAAAACCAATATAGAAATGCATTGTGTTGGAATGATATCAAAAGGTTTAACATTCATATCATTGAAGATTGAGTAGAGGGAAAGAAACTGATGCAATTTTTTTTACAAAATAATGGTTTAAAGTATCCCAGATTAGTGAACATGAATTTAAAGAATCAAGGAGCTCAGTGAAACTCAAACAAGATAAACTCAAAGAAAATATCACCTATATACATCATAATCCAGCTGATGAAAGCCAATGATAAAGAGAAATATTAGAAGCCACGGAGGCAAGAAGTATTTTTTAATGTAATTAATGAAGTTAACTGTCAACCTAGAATTCTGTAATCAGTAAAAACTTCCTTTAAGAATGAAAGTGAAACAAAGTCAGTCTTAGCTGAAAGAAACCTGAGGGAATTCATTGCCAAAAGTCCTCCTCTAAAATAAATGTTAAAGAATAACCTTTGACTAAAGAAAAATAATTACAGGGGAAAGCATAAAAATTTAAGAACGGAGGAAGAGCAATAGAACTAATAAACATATGAGCAAATATAATATCCTACTTTTATCTTAAATTTCTTACATTATATACAGGCATACCTCAGAGATATTGCAGATTTTAATTCCAGACCATCACAATAAACAAGTCACATTAATTTTTGGTTTCCCAGTGCATATAAAATATACTTCAGTCTATTGTGTTATATAGTGCTGTCTAAAAAAAAAAATGTACATACCTTAACTTAAAAAATATTTTGCTAAAAAATGCTAACTATTGTCAGACAATGCAGGGGTGCCACAAACCTTCAATTTGTAAAAATGCAATATCTGCGGAATTCCCGTCGTGGCTCAGTGGTTAACAAATCCGACTAGAAACCATGATGTTACAGGTTTGATCCCTGGCCTTGCTCAGTGGGTTAAGGATCCAGCGTTGCCGTGAGCTGTGGTGTAGGTTGCAGACATGGCTCGGATCCCGCGTTTCTGTGGCTGTGGCGAAGGCTGGCGGCTACAGCTCCTGTTAGACACCTAGCCTGGGAACCTCCTATGCCGTGGGTGAGGCCCAAATAAGGGCAAAAAGACAAAAACAATTGCAATATCTGCAAAATAAACTGAAGCACTGTAAAATAAGGTGTATCTGTATGATCCCTGAAAGCAAAAATATAATGTTTTGGAATGTTTTTAGATCTGATTCATATCTGTCTGTTGTTTACTGCTGCCATAAAAATTACAAGTTTGGCAACTTAATACAAATTTTTTATCTTATTTATGTCAGACTTCTGATATATAGAATATATCATTGGTCTAAAACTATAGTGTTTGTTGTGTTCTTTTTTGGAAGCTGTAGAGGACCTGGCTCATTCAGGGTGTTGGCAGAATTCATTTGCTTGTGGTTGTAAGACTGCTATTCCTATTTGCTGTCATTTTATTACTATTCTTAGCTTTTAGAGGATACCTTCCTTGTATCATGGCCTTTTTCCTCCCCCTTCACAGGCAACAATAGTGAGTCAGGTCCCTCTCACAACTGAAATCTTCCCTCTCTCTTTTTCTATCATGTCACTCTGACTGCAGTTAAATAGGCTCTATGCTTGCATGGATTTGTACGATTAGATGGATACTATCCAGACTATCAGGGTAGGGTTAAGGTCCTTAATCTTTTTTTTTTTTTTTTCATTTTGAAAAGATTTATTGTAATAGAGTTGATGTACAAAGTTGTGATAATTTCTGCTATACAAGAGTGATTGCTATACATGTACACACATTCATTCTTCTTCAGATTCTTTTCCCATATAGATCATCACAGAATATTGGGTAGAATTCCCTGTGCTATACAGCCAGGTCCCTGTTGGCCAATCATTCCATATACCACAGTGTGCATATGCCAATTCCAAACCCCCGATCCATCCAGCCCACCACCTGTCCCTTTTGGTAGCCATCAGTTTATTTTCAAAGTCTGTGAGTCTGTTTCTTTTCTGCAAACATTTATTCATATCCTTTTTTAAGATTCCACATATAAGTTATATCATATGATGTTTGTCTCTTATTGTCAGACTAACTTCATTTCTAGTTATTAAAGAAATGCAAATCAAAACTACTATGAGATACTGCCTTACACCAACCAGAATGGCCATATCAAAGAGTCTAGAAACAATACATGCTGGCGAGGATGTGGATAAAAGGGAATCCTCTTACACTGTTGGTGAGAATTAAATTGGTACAACCTCTATGGAAAACAGTATGGAGTTTCCTTAAAAAAAACTAAAGATAGAACTACCATATGATCCAACAATCCCAATCCTGGGCATCTATCTGGATAAAACCATAATTTGGAAAGATACATTTACCCCAGTGTTCATTGCAACACTATAATAGCCAAGATATGGAAACAACCTAAATGTCTATTGACAGAAGAATGGCTAAAGAAGTTGTGGTACATATATACAATGGAATATTACTCAGCCATAGAAAATAATGAAATAATGCCATTCATTTCAACATGGATGGCCCAAGAGATTATCATACTAAGTGAAGGTCCTTAATCTTAATCACAGCTGCAGAGTTCTTTTTGTCATGTAAGGTATCCTATTCACAAGTTCCAGGAATTAGGGCATGGACATTGTTCACGGGGGTGGAACATTATTCTGCTACCACAACTTATGAAACTGCAGCAAGGAGGGAGGGAGGTTAAAGGGAACTATATGATTATAAGGCTTTTATCTTCTACTTAAAAATATTAATTCTCAGTATACTATAATGAATTATGTACGTTACTATATATATGAAATATAGTAAAACAAACCTGATATGAATGAAATGGAATATATATATATCATATACTTCTTGCTTTGTAAAAAATTACCCCAAAACATTATCACTTAAGACAATACACCTTTATTTTCTTACATTTTCTGTGGGTCATAACATAGGCAGGGGTAGCTGTGTCTCCTACAGTTTGAAATGAAGGTGACAGGGCTGGAGTCTGTTGTGAAGGCTCAGCTGGGGAAGGATCTGTTTCTCAGTTTATATAATTGTTGGCAGCATTCATTTGCTCTTGGGCTGTTAGTCTGAAGGTTTCAGTAACTCACTGGCTGTTAGCTAGATGCTGAATCTTAGTTCCTTGCCACATAGACTTCTGTACCGTGGCAGCTTACCTCATCAAAGCATGGAAGCTGAGAAGGCAATAGTGAGAGAATTCAGAAGAATCTCAGAAGACCTAAATCAAGGTACGTTCTGGGTTAGGCCCTTATCAGTAGGCTGTATGAGAGAGTCTACTTTCAAACTTATTTAGGTTGTTGATCAGATTTACTTCCTTGTGATTATTGTTCTGAGGAGACCATTTCTCTGCTGTGGTCAGGCAGGAACATTTCTCAGCCCCTTAATACAGGAATACATTCCTTCTTATGTGCCACTTCTGTCTTCTAGCCTACATGGGCATATCACATCTCCCTTGTGTTTTAATTTGTGCATTTAATTGATTGCATGTGAAATTTTTGTAACAGGAAGAATGAGAGTGAAAAAAAACTGATCTTTTACTAAGAAAATAGTATACTGAAATCAAGTAAAATATTTTCATTTTATGGTTTGTTATTACACGTGACATTAAAACAAATTCAAAGTTAAACTAGCATTTTGGGTTATTTCATCATGTGTCTTAACAATTGAAATACTGTTTGGGGGTAAAATATTTTGTGGTAAAATATTAGATCTGTTGCTATATACTGTTTCATAACATGATATATATTTTATATATATTATCCCTATGTCTTTCAAATCTGTTTTCATCTGGTATCAGCTGGAGAAAGCTCTCTGATTTTAAAGCGGCTCTTGTGATTAGATTAAGCACAATCAAGTAATTTCCCTGTTTTAAGATCAACTGTGTCATATACTGTAGCATAATTATTGGAGTGATAACTCATCATATCCACGGGTTCTGGGTATT
Organism: Catagonus wagneri; assembly: GCA_004024745.2. NCBI lineage: Eukaryota > Metazoa > Chordata > Mammalia > Artiodactyla > Tayassuidae > Catagonus > Catagonus wagneri. Next base: position 814,863 of record PVHT021183696.1, read on the forward strand.
AGAGCGTTGAATCTTGTGGGTTTTTTAGGAATCAATACTAGGAGGCAGTGAACACTGGGAGCCAAGTAAAGAGCTGCCTAGCAAGAGTACCAAAAACTTTAATACAAAAGAAGGCAGGAGAAGTAAAACAGAAAACTTAAGAGCAAGAAGATAAACTAAAAAAAATAATAAACTGATATATATTAATCCAACCATGTCTAAACTGATATATATTAATCCAACCATGTCTACATTAAATTATTGAGAACAACTCAACTCAGAGACAGAGATTGCTGTATTGGATAAAACAACAAAACAAACAGCATTCAATTTGTTTTATGCTCTCTATAAGAAATCAAGTTCGTAAACAACGATATAGATAGGATAAATAAATCGTGAAAAACATATAGCATACAAACACTAACCAAAAGAAAAATTGGTTATATTAATATTAGATAAAGTAGATTTTAGAACAAGGAATTAGTAGAGATAAAAAGGAATGTTGCATAATTAAAAAGTGGTCTGTATACCAAGAAGATATTATAAACAACTGTGTATTCACTTAATGACAGAACTTCAAAATACATGAAACAAAATCTGATAGGGTTGAAAGAGAAAGAGACAAATCCACAAGTATATTTGGAAAATTCAGTATTCCCCTCTCTACTGAAAATCCCAGGGATTTACATAAAATTTACTAGAAATTATTAGTATATTTGTCAGTTTTGCAGTATATGAAATTAAAAAAAAATTTGTTTCTATATACCAGCAGAGAAAAATTGCAACCAAGAAAGTAAAAATGTTTCATTTACATTAGTTCCAAAAAATAAAAAAATGGGTGTAAATCTAACAAATGTGTGCAACATCTGTATGCTGAAAACTACAAATACTTGTTAAAGACAGTTAAAAAAGCCAAATAAGTAGAATGATAAACAATGTTTATGTATTGAAAGACCCAGTATTGTGATGTAATTTTTCCCAAACTGATATGTAGGTTAAAACAATCACAACCAAAGTGCCAACACAATGTCTTGCAGATATTGAAAAATAAACATAACATTTATTTGGCCAGGCAAAGAAACTAGAAGTGCCAAACAAATCTTGAAAAATTATCAAAGTTTGGGAATCCGTATTATCTGATTTTAAGATTTGCCTACCATTGTGCTCAGTGTGTTACTTACAAAGGCATAGACACAACTGAATGGAACAGAATAGAGTACAAAACTAGACCCATACAAATAAGGATAAGTGAGTATTGGAAAAGATGCAAGAACAATTCAAAAAGAAAGCATGGTGTTTTCAAGAAAGGGTGCCAGTGCGTTTGGAAATCCATATACAAAAATATGAATCTAAACATATATCTCATGCCTTATATGCAAATATACTTAAATTTTATGCCTAAATGTAAAAATACAAAACTTTTTGGAAAAAAATAGAAAATTTTGAGAAAATTAAGTTGATAGGTTAGAAAAGTATCTTTAGATATCACAAAAGAAATATATAAAGAAAAGCATAAATGATCTTTATCAAAATTTTAAACTTTTACATTGCTAAAGACAGTGTAAAGAGATTGAAAAGAATAGAGAACTTATTTGCAAATCACAAATCTAATAAAGCATTTGTTATGTATATTATATAAAGAGCATTTAAAAGTCAATAATAAGAAAGCAAACAATTCATTATAAAAGGGCCAAAGATTATGAGAGATTTTACTGAAGAAAAGACAAATGAGCCCAGAAAGATACTCAAGAAAATTAATCATTAGGGAGATGCCAATAGGAACTACAATGAGATACTACTACATACCTATCATAATAGCTAAAATATAAAACTTGAGACTATCAAGTGCTAAAAAGGAGGTAGAGAAACTCAGACTCTACTACATCGCTGGTGTGAATGGAAAAAATTATATACATACTTTGGAAAACAGTGTGGCAATTTTTTACAAAATTAAACCTACACTTACATTATGACCTAGCAATCTCTCTCCTGGGTATTTATCTGGAGAAATGAAGATATATATACAATAAAAACCAGTACACGAATACTTAGGGATGCATTATCCATAATTTAACAAAACCTGGGAAGAATTGAAATAGTCTTTAATGAGTGAGTGAATAAACAAGTATAGTACCTCCATGCAATGGAATACTATTTATCAATTTAAAAGGAACAAACTACTGAATCTCAGATACATAAAGCTAAGCGAAGTAAGCCAGTCAAGAAAGATTACATACTATATTATTGTATTTTTATAATATTCTGGAAAAGGCTATACTGTAGGAAAAGAGACAGATCAGTTTTTACCAGAAATTAGGCATGCGAGAAAGATTTGAATAAAAAAGGAGAGAATAAAGGCATTTTTGAGAGATAAAATTGCTTTGTGTCCATTGTTGCTAAAAATTGTACGTATTTAAAAAACTCATGAAACTGTACACCAACCAAAAAATATAAACTTTGTTGTATGTAAATTAGAGAAAAATTAAACAAAACGTAGCTTAAAAAGTTTTAACTATGATTATGTCATAAAGTTTGAAACAGATTATGATCATAAAAGAAAAAAGTAACAGTATTTGATTTGGGGAGCAAATGTCCTTTTTGAAAGTACTTTGGAAACTGTGGAAACTTTCTTGACTCTACCCTGTTAAACACCTTAGTATCTAGTATACCCTGTTAATCACTCGATTAACACACATATATACAAACACACTGAAAATTCTAAGTTTAGGAGGTTCCCTGACATCCTATGGTGTATTTTTTTAAACTTGATCATGAACGACAGATTAGAACTCTTGTCCATGTAATCCATTTGGCTTCTATTTATGCTTGGGAATTTTAAAATTTTAATTAATTTTATGATTTTTATTGAGACATGAATTGATATATCAAATATTAGTTTCAGGTGTACAATATGATGCAATACTTGTATGTATTGAAATAATCACCACAAGTCATCTAGTTAACACTCAGCACCAATGCTCAAGAATATTGATTTTGTTGTATTCCAGGGTTCTTTTGTCCTCCAATATATTTTCCCACTTGCTTATTTGATAAATATTGAAAACAGCTTTTTTTATAATCCACAGGTTATCAAAGATAGAAAGAATCTGAAAATAGCCAAAGGTGATTGGTTGGTGAATCCTTCATTTCTTCAGTAAAGGTAAGATGATGAAAAGCCAAGGCACATGGAACTTTATCTTGTAAAAGAACTTTCACATTTGACACATATTGATGCAAGTGAGAAAAACTTTAAAGATTTTATAAACCTGATTTGGGTGAGCCCTGTTTACATTTCTCTGGACTACGATAATAAAAGTTTTTTTCTTTTTTTTCTTTTTTTTTTGTCTTTTTCCCTTTATGTAGAGCTGCACCCGCAACATATGGAGGTTCCCATGCTAGGGGTCCAACAGGAGCTGTAGCTGCCGGCCTTCGCCACAGCCACAGCAACGCGGGATCCGAGCCGCGTCTGCAACCGAGACCACAGCTCACGGCAACGCCAGATCCTTAACCCACTAAGCAAGGCCAGGGATCGAACCTGCAACCTCATGGTTCTTAGTCGAATTCGTTAACCACTGAGCCACGAAGGGAACTCCACGATAATAAAAGTTTTGAACACACACATAATGTATCTTCCAACAAGTTCAAATAGAGGAAGGTCTTCTTTTATACGTTATGTGAAGGGCTTGTTTGCTTTTTAATAAAGCTGGCACAATTTTCATATAAAAGAAAAGAACTGCAAAGGGTTTACATATAAGGTATCATTGGAGATAATTTCACATTAGTGGAGAATCATAGGAAGATTTAAAGTCTTATTTTTGGAATTTAAATCTTACTTTTTTCTCTCTACTTATATTTGTAGGACTTCCTTAAAAAGAGAAATGTAGAGAAATGAAAGTAAATAATCCCACAAGTCCATCTAGTTGCATCTAAAAATTCCATGTATTTAATTTCATCACTGGGAACTATTAGTCTAGTTTATATAGTTCTCTCAACTGTATCTCCAATTTCTAAAAGAAAAATGATATATATTACATATTGTATAATCTATGTTACATGTAATATATGCACATGCATGCATTTCTTTATGGAGATTTAGTCACTCTCATAGGTTTACAGCTAAATATGTTGTGTGATCTCTCAACATTTTCGAAATGGCTGCAGTCCTGAGCGGGTGAACATGTTTCATAATACTGGGCAGCTTCTGTACATTTAGTTGACAGAAAAGATAAAAAAATTATCCCAGGTTTCCAGAGGAAAGGTAAGATGGATGGATGTAGCTGATCAGGGCATATTCTGGTGACTTTCAATGTACAAGACAATATAAACTGTGAGATCATACTTGGTGACTGAAAAATAAAGTGAAAGGCCTTGACATCCATCTAAGAAACAAAAAAGGTTCCAAGGCAACATTGTAGCTTAATGGTGAAATTTTCTGCTGGTCATGGTTCCTCTTAATATAATTTTCTCTAAGGCACACATAATGAGTTTCATGTAAATTAGTATATACATGTATATAAGTAGTATATTTTTAAAATGGGGAATTTTTTTCACATTTTTATTTCCATAAATGTGTTTCCCAGTTTAGATTAGAATCATCATCTATCTGGTGGTTTTCCTTTGAATGATTTAGTTGCTTTATTTTCCACCTTGCATGAATACTTATTAAATGACTACTGTGTGCAAATAAACTGTAGTTACTATATCAAAGAATTTAATAATTTAATAGGGAAAATATTTGCCTTTCTTTTAAAAATTCTTTTTACTTCAAAGTTATGTTTTCCTTATATTCTTAATCTGAAGTTACCAAATCCTAGTCTCTTTATAGAGAGATAATTGTTTTCTCAAGCTTTTAGAGGACAGTAGTTTCAGTACTTTTCCTGTGTGATCGTGAAGTAGAGATTGCTTCCATGGTATTATCACTTCAAGAGTCTAATAACATCAGCAGACACTGGAGGGCTGCCATCAAAGTGGGGGGTAGAACTGCTTGAAGATATTACTATTGCCTTACTATGTTAAATGATGCTGCAAGATTGTGGATTCTAGGAAGAAACAGGGTCTATCTACATCGACAGAGCTGTGTGAAGGAGCTTATCTATAGAGCAAAGGAGCTAGAAAGAGAATGAATGATTCTAGTAAAGATACAATATTGCTCTATTTTTATTGGTTCCTTTACTCAAAAAATATTGTATCTACTTAATCTGGTTACATCTGGACCAGTGTTTCTTGATCGTGGCTACACATTATGGTTATGTGCGCATCTTCAAAAATAATTCAAATGCCTGGGTTCCATAATACATTTATTGTGACAGAATCTCGTAATGGAGGTGATGGTAAGTCTTAGGAATCTATAATTTTATAATGTTCTCTATGTATTCTAATATGTAGAATCACATTGGGGTTGAGAGCAACTGGCTTAACTTTGGGATACCCAAGATTAATCAAACTTTGAATAGTTTAATAATGGAAAATACTGCTTCATTTATATTTCTTTATATAGATTCTTGTATTTTGTTTTAGAAGATTTGTTTTCCTGGGTAACACTTGATAAAGCAAGTCGGAAGGTGAAACTGCCACTATGTGCACAAGGAATTCTAAGCAGGAAATATTGTTACTTTTAGTTACAAAACTTGTTATTTTTTAAAAGGGTTAATACAAAAAACACAGAAGCCTTGTTTTCCATTTGAGTAAAATGTTCTTACTTATTGTGAAACTTCCTTACAAGCATATTAGACTGAATGAGATTATAAATACTTTTTTTTACATTTTTGAAGATTTTATTCAAAAGCTTTTCTGATTTTGATAATATTACCTTTATTATCTTAGTCATTTTACTATCTTGTTTGGTTAAAATGTTTCAAAAATTGAAAGCTTGCATTTTCTGTTTTTAATCTTAAAATGTCTACTCTGTGTTTGAAAATGCCATTGGGTCATAGAGGAAGATTTTATGATCACAAAGATTTTTTTTTTAAATCAGATTGACTTATACTCACTGATTTCTTAAGCATCAATTCTAAGAATTTGGCCACTCTCCATAATCTCTTTCTGAGGAAGCTTATCTATTCAGTTGCCTGAGCTGGCAGCATTTTTCTACTCTTTCTAAAAAGAAAATAAAGAATGCTTTTGAACCTGTCAATAAAGAATGGGCTGAATTTTGGTTAGAAATACAAGTCAATGCATAGTTCATGTTATTCCTTACCTGAGACTTGAGAAATTCTTTTTGTTTTGTTATCCTTGACTATGTGTGTTCATGAATTTTACATTAATTTGTTGAATTCAGAGCAGTATATTTTGTTTATTACTATTATAAATTGTATTTATTGTACTTATTCTATTTACATTTTTAGCAGAATCTGATTTGGATTTTTTAGAACATCATTTTTATTTTAAAATAAAGCAAATGGTCATATTTATAAATTTATAGAAAACATCTTAGTGTTTGCTGCAAAGTATTTATGCTAATTCAAGTTTGAAAACACATGTCTCAGCCGTCTATCACAACTCATATGTGTCTCATTATCATACACATGCAGGTAAGGATTCTGTATTTTTGTTTATGGTTATGGCTCAGAGTGCTGAATCTCATGATATAAAGCAAAAACTCTATAAACAGAAACTGTGTTCTTACCTCCAACGTGCTCTTTGAAAAGAGAAGGGACGACACTAGAGTTTATGTATAATTCAAAAAATCTCTTCACTTCTCTTCAATTCCATACCAAAAATTTAAAGAAGTATTAATTTTATGTAAAGGAAATTATCGAAGTATTAACCAAGACACTGGGTTATGAGCAATAGAAATTCAACTCAGAGTAGCTTAAGTAAAAGAGCATCTCCCTTATAGCTGTAGTCAAAAAGTCTGAAGAGATTCTGGTTGAGAATATATACCAAACCATGAACTAGTTTATCAAGGGAGGTGATATTCTAATTGACAATAAATGTTCACAAGTCAACGATGTTTTAGGGATGGATAGGTGTTTGAAGATCAGCTTTTATTTCGAAATTATTAAATGAATTTTCCTAAGATAAGATCTGAGAGACAGCCTATAACTTAAGTAGTAAGTGATGCTGGATAAGAAGGAAACAACCACTCTCCACCACAGTAGAGTTGCGAAAAAATAAAAACAAAATGAAAAAAAGAAACAGTTATCCTTCTAGCACTAAAATACTAACTTGGACTTAAATTTACCATTTAATTTCTATCCTAAGATCTGTTATAAATTGTCAGAAATCACTAGCATCTTATTCTATTTACAGAAGAAATTACAAAAAGAATTCAACAATTCTAAAGAACCTATGTGTTAGACTTGATGTTTCAAGTGGACCAGTCAAGATCATGATAATTTTACAAAAACTCATGAATAGAGAACAAAATACTGAGTATTTGATAAAATGGAATGTAAAAATATCACAGATAATGGTGTTTTATTCTGTCCCTGTTTTCTATAAAACCCTCAGTTTATCTCTTATTCTTTTTATTTATCACTCATTTTTTCCCCTCTTCCTGACAGTGTTCTTTGTGCTATTACATTTGTAAAGAATCGTTTGGTAGGGCATGTAAACTAGGCTTTTAAAAATAAAGATTAATAATATATAGGTTGCAAAGGATCCTTTTAGGTTGCATCTGATTTTTCTACTTAATTATTGTCAGCTCTGTTAGTACTATGAACTGTAACACCATGGGCTTATGTTTTAAAAGACTTAGAGCCTTTTGTGTAAAGTATGATCTAAACAAATTCACTTTAATGAAAAAAATAATTTAGGAAAATAGAAATTTAAGTTGATTAGATCATGGAACATACTCTGAAGGACTCTTTAAATATGGACTTAAGTGATGATGACAGAACAATCTTCTGAAAATTACTGAAACTACTCTTTAATGAAAACTCTTGAGAATGTGCTGTGACAGTATAACAAATGACATAAAATATAATATTCATTGTATTCTGAATGTTATGTGGAGGAGCCTGGCATCAGTCTCTATAATTCTTTGTCTTGAAGGAAGTGTTATTACTATTTCTTTACTAATGAGGTTAGTAGAAGAGTTAACCATAATGATCTTGTCTAGATCCTCTTTTGGCTTATTCTCTTCTCTATGGTGACTTGTCTTTTAGCTTTAGGACCCTTGTTACTGAAACCAGTATTTTTTAGTCTTTAATTAACTTCAGCAGTAGCTGTGTGATATTATAGCTCTAACACTCAAAGCTGAGTGGTCTGTATCAAGGTGCTTTGGAAGGCTTCTTTCACGTTCTGGAATCAAAAAGTTTGTGGGTATGTGTATGTGCTATGAAGAAAGATGATTAAAAGTCCCTTTGGTGGCAGTGAGTCTGTGATGAAAGTAGCTTCTCTATTTGTGTAGCACCTGATACCTCCTGTGTAACATCATTGGGTACCCCCAGTCAGCAGTGACTTGGAAGACTGCTATTTAATTATTTAATATTACAGATCCACATGTGCTGCTAACACTTTATGCTTTATTCATCTTTCTGCCCCAACATTGCCCTTCTCCCTTAGGCCCTTGTCAAGCCATTCTTCACTAATTATGTGGAGGATGAAAACAAGCATTAGAATAAAGAGCTGGATTTTTAGCTAATCCTCCAGTAGGTTCATCAGGTGTCATGAATCCCTTAAAATAATGTACAAATTTTACTAGTTATGCACATTAAGAATCAATTTAGGGAATTCCTGTCATGCCTCAGTGGAAACGAATCTGACTAGCATCCTTGAGGACACAGGTTTGATCTCTGGCTTCCCTCAGTGGGCTAAGAATCCAGCATTGCCATGAGCTGTGGTGCAGGTCGCAGATGTGGCTTGGATCTTGTGTTGCTGTGCTGTAGGCCAATGGCTACAGCTCTGATGCAACCCCTAGCCTGGGAATGTCCATATGTTGTGGCTGTGACCCTAAAAAGACAAAAAAAAAAAAAAAGGAATCAATTCAAAGAACCTTATTTTTTGACCCATAAAATATTAGATGCCTCTCAAAAAATAAGTCTCTATTTCTAAAGTTCAGTGCTTTGAATTAGTCCTATATTGGTTGATTAGAAAGTGCCTTGAACTAAGCACATTGTCAATATCTTGAACTCATTCTTTAGTTAAATGTATTAATAACTATAATTTTCCTCCTTTCCAGTCAAGAATTTCTCAGTATATGTTGTATGAATGACAGTTTCTCTTTTGTATCTATAAAAAAGAATTCCACCACATACATTGAAAATGTATCATGTCATATTTCTATCTTAATATTGTTAATGTTCTTATTTTTGACCTCAGATTTGAATGTAGATGAGTTTGTGACTTTTATTTTTGACTGTGTTGTAATATTCTAGAGCTTTCCGTATACTATGAGTCTGTCTTGATCTAAATCAAAATCTTATTTCATTTTTTTTTAACTAGGCTATTCTTTTTAACTAACATGGGAGTTACCACATAGTGCTAAAAAGAAATCATACTCAATTCCCATGTGAACATTTTCTTCTCTTAAAAAAAATTACTTACATAGCACTCAGTTAAGTGCTTCTCTCCTCTCATTTATTATTCATAATGTTCCCAGTTGTTAAAGGGTATGATATGCTTGGGTTTCACCTTAGGGAAATGGTCCCATAGAAAAATGAAACCCAGGGTCCAGGATAAATGTACTCAATAGCCAAACTGGAATTCCAGTGTAAACTTTACCTTACATCTCAGATATCTCCAAATTCTCTACCGTATCTATTCTTGCAGATGTTATCCTCTTATTTTAAAGATTATATGAAATTTCATTTCATTGAAAAAGCAGCAGATAACTACTCCCCACCCAACAAAAAGGAAAGCCAACTTTTTCAGCCTAAGTTTGTGAAATAATTGCACTATATTTACTGAGAATTTAGGGATAGATTATGTCTACATCTCCAGACATAAAAGAATTTTCAGTTTGGGTCTGAATTTAAAAGTCAGTTCAAATAATTGCTTAGTAACCATAGCTAACCAATCAATGGTGTCTGTTGTATAAGATGATCAATGTGCTGTTATGTGTGTAATTATTTAAGATAAAAACTAAAGTTTAAACATAGTGTAATTTTTCCCTGTGCTCTTAGCAACAAGCCATTTGGAATGAAAACTCCTGGGTTGAAATCATGAATAGAACCATTATTATAGCTGTGTGACCTCAAGTAAATCACACATTACCTCACCATTTTTTTTTTTTTTTGCTTAATTCATGGTTAGAAATAATAATCTGCCCTGTAAGAAAATCAAAAGAAAGAACACATGGTGGAACTGCTTTGCAAAATGAAGTACTTTACAGATTTTATTAGTCACTATTACTTTTTTCTCGAGATAAACTATTTCATGGGTGCTGATAGAACTTAACTAATTCTTCTTGGCAGATATTACCACAATATCTGAAGTTTTAGCAATGAAGAAACTGCTATTACTAAAGAAGCTGAAAAGGACAAAGTATCTGTGCATTTTCCAGTTTATGAAAATTCTATTGTCAGTTATTTTCTAATGTTTCTGCCCTTGCAACAAAGGGCTTGTGCTAACTTTCAAAGCTATGTTAATTTAATTTGTCCTTATATGCCAGCATCAATATTGCTTTCTTCTGACTATGGTCTCATGTGAACAAAATAATTTAGTAGCAAAATTTTATACTGGTAATAGAAATAACAAACAGAAAGATGCCTCTGATTTCCCAGGCATGCATTGATTTAGTCTAATTGTTTTGAATTTACATATTTTATACAAACACACACAGGTTGTGTATAAATATGAATATTTATATACTTACAAATTTGAGATTAGTGCAAATGGGAAAAAAATCCTTTTTACAGATATTTTGGGAGTAGCTGCAATTCAGCCAGTTTAGAAGTCCTGCTTCAACTGTGGAACAGTTTACAAGATGAAACCCTTCAGACTTTTCTTAGGATAAAAGTCCTTGTCACAGTCAAAGTGGTTAGAAGGTAGAGCCTGTAGAATTCACTTCTCTTCTTCTTTCCCTGGATCTGGATACAGGGCCAGGATTATTCTAGGGAACTGTTTCATCCTTACAAATGCACAATGTCCAGGATTAGCGAAAATATTCTTTTGTCTCACTTAATATGAGAAAAAGCTTCGAAAGTCTAATTTTGTTTTTTCATTATTTACTTTTTTCTTTTTTAATTACTTCCTCATGACTGGGAAAATCAAGCTGTTAAATTCAGTCTAGTTTCCTTAATTATAAGGAATAAATTTTTCTATGAGCAGATTAAGTGATTTAAATGAATGTTACTCTCCAGACTTTATTATGGACTTCATGTTCACTCTTCAGATTTTAAACATTACAATCGTGGTAGGAATTAAGGCTTAAAAGGTGAGAGTGGATTTTTGAATTGAGCAAACTCAGTATACATATAGTTTCCCACTTTCTAAAAAGAATAGAATATTGACTCAACCTATTGAAATCTAAATGAAAATTATAATTTTAGTTTTCATATAAATTATAAGGTATGGCATGTGAGTTATATTGGCTTGTAGGTAGGGAGATAACCTTTTGATAACATAATCTAGAATGTTGGGCATACTCTGCATTTTATTCCTCCTGGTGAATAAACTCACAGCTATATATATCAACTCACAACTATGTATGTATCATGGGTGTGTGTGTATTTGTGTATGCGTATTTACATATGTGATTGTATATATACATATATATGTATCCTGTTTATAAACTTAGTGTTCTAGATAATAGGTATAGTTTACAGTTAATCCAATTAAAATAAGGGAAAGGCTTTTGAACTGATTCCAATAAGCAACAAAATTTCTAAATTTACGCATATATGTATGTAGTGTTTAGCTGACAGTATCTTGCTTTTCAGTTTATGTTTGAATTTCCTTTTATGGAATTCCCGTCGTGCCCCAGGGAAATGAATCCGACTAGGAACCATGAGGTTCAATCCCTGGCCTTGCTCAGTAGGAACTGGCATTGCTGTGAGCTGTGGTGTAGGTTGCAGACATGGCTTGGATCCTGTGTTGCTGTGGCTGTGGCACAGGCCAGCAGCTGCAGCTCTGATTTGACCCCTAGCCTGGGAACCTCCATATGCTGTGGGTGTGGGCCGCCCCCCCAAAAAAAAAGCAAAAAAAATAAAAAGTAAAAAAATATTTCCTTTTATAATTGTAATAATACTCAACTTATTTCAGACTATTATCATTGATTTCTTTATTTCTTTTGTTCTTCAGATTTCCATAAAGAATGTGGTAGATTTCCCTTTTTTTTCCTATGACTAGGATAATTTTTCCTGGTCTGGAAAAATGCAAGACTTTGAAGTATAAGGCAAGGACCCACTTGTGCTTATATAATCCTATAGCCAGAAAGAGCAATACCTTTAGAAACAAGTACTCAATCTGACAAAGACACACCCTGATCCAAATCAGCATATATACCTGGAATAGTAAATGAACTGACTTTTATTTTCTGTCAACATGCAGCATACCGAAGCCTCATCATCAGCCGTTAGTCATGAAAGTAGATTATTCCTTTATCCCCCAGTGATAAATGTGGTTACACAAGAATGTTAATATAAGGACTTCTCTTTTTCTTATCAGGTGGTGATAATTGGGGAAGAAAAAAGAAATCTAAGTCTGTTTAGTAATTGGAACCACATTCTAAGACAAAGTAATTGCATATAATTATCCCTTTCTTTTTAGTTTCCAAATTTGATTTTATGTAAATCAGGTGATTGTCAAACAAAGACTTTCATGATAAAAGTTAAGGAATTTTCTTTAGCATTCCTCCTAGAATAACATACCAAGGATAATATACTTTAGTCCTGAATTTTAAACTCTTCTTTTTGGTTGACCACTGTGCCTTGGGCAACTTTTAACACTTTGCTGTCTCAGTTGACCCTTTAAGTGAACGAGATAATTAGAATTTTCAAATAGACATTAAATAAGAAATACTTTGCTGTTGGTTTGAAATGTTATTTCTTCTTACTAACTTCTAGTATAAGATCAGCTTTCAGAAACACTTCCATGTCTGTGTCAAAACTTCACTTCTCAGCTTCCCAGAAAGTTCTGGTATAAATCTGATTATAAGTACTGTGTATCAGTTGCGTCAGGTCTCTGAGTTTTGGTTCACAAAATATGATTACCATAGACAGCTTAGAGATATCCATTACATAGTGAAAAAGTATCTGAATCCTGGAATGTGGACTGATCCAGAGAGAAAAGTGATGTTGCCCTTGATTACAGTAGTAGGCTGGCCTCTACTATAATCAAGGGCAACATCACTTTTCTCTCTGGATCAGTGTAGGCCCAATTAGGTAGAGATTTCAAAACTTGTTCTTATTCACATTTGTATGCAAAAATACATGCTTATTTATGTAGAAATTGTATGTAATTTACATATATCTTAATAACATCTTAAATTACATTTCATGTACCATAAATTTTATTATTTTAAAGTGTATAATGAAGTGTTTATTGATGTACTTGCAAAATTGTGTAATCATTACTATCCATTGCTGGAACATTTTTTCACCCCTAAAAGAAGCCACATTACCAGTCACTCTATTCTTGCTTTTATTTAAACTCTGGCAACCACTAATCTACTTTCTTTCCCTGTGGATATGCCTATTCTGGACATTTCATATAAATAAAAACACATAATACGTGGCCTATGGTCTCTGACTTCTGTCACTATAATGTTTTTAATATTCATCTGTGTTGTCGTATATATCAGCATTTTATTCCTTTAAATGGCTTAATAATATTCCATTACATAAGTATACTGAGTTTATCAATTTATCAATTGACAGACATTTGAGTTGTTTTCACTATTTTGACGATTATAAATGCTGTTATGAAAATTTGTGTATGTACTTTTTAATTTAATTTAATTTTGGCTGTACCCATGGTATGTGGAAATTCTGGGGCCAGGGATCAAACCTGTGCCACACTAGTGGCCTGAGCCACAGCAGTGACAGCACCAGGTCCTTAACCTGCTGGGCCACCAGGGAATTCCCTGTAAGTGCTTTTGCATGAACATGTTTTTAGTTCTCTTGGTTATATACCTAGGAGTGAAATTGCTAGGTCGTATGCTAATTCTGTGTTTAAACTTTTGAGGAACTGCCAAAGTCGCTGCAACATTTTACGTTCTTACTAGCAATGTCCAAGGAGTTAAGTATATTGAATATTTAAGTGTATTTAATAATATATTTTAAATTATATTAAATATTGAGGAAAACACCCATGTAAATAATGGAACTTTCTGATTTTTGATGTGAATATACTTGCAGTTATTAGTATAGTATGTTTCTTAGAAAAGCATTTTAAAATCGTGTACAACTTGTCTACTAATAAACTTTCACCCTACGTGTTCAGATTATAGCAAAGACATTAGCGTTTTTTTTTTTTTTTTTTTTAACTTTTTAGGGCTTCACTTGTGACTTATGGAAGTTCCCAGGCTAGGGGTCCAATTGGAGCTGCAGTTGCCAGCCTATGCCACAGCCATAGCAATGCAGGATTTGAGCTGCATCTGCGAGCTACACCACAGCTCATGGTGATGCTAGATTCTTAACCCACTGGGCAAGGCCAGGGATCGAACCTGCATCCTCATGGATACTAATTGGATTCATTACTGCTGAGTCATGGTGGGAACTCCAAGACATTAACATATAAATCCAAACACAAGGGTATAAAATTTCCAGGGTGTAAATCTCTGCTGGTCCAAATTGATGCAAATTGTCCTATTTAATAGGTTTATGTTGATTAGGAAATGAAAGACCTTTTGGGAATTTTTCTCAGAATGGATGATTCCAGGAGAAAGTCTAGTGATGATGTACTACTGGAGTCATTAGAAAATAAGTTAACTGTGAATGTACTTGCAGAAGTTCACTGACATTTATGCCTGAAGATATTCATTGTTGCTTTGGTGTAATACTAACACCACCAGCAGCAATAAAAAGCAAAGTTTCTTTCAATAGGATACAGATGGAAAAAATGATATATCCGTGCAGTTTCACACAAAATAGTCCTCAAAAAGAATGAGTTAGGTCACCATATAATTAGCTGGAAAGACCTCTAAAACAGATTTTAATAAGAATAGAGAAAAGAATGCTTAATATGAAATCTTAATATGTTAAATTGTAATTTAATATACACATGTATTTGAGTATAAAAATTATCATTGTCCAGTATTGTCAGAAACTATAAAGGACAATTGCTCCTTAGGAAAAGAATGAGGGAGTATGAGAAAAAGGGTTTTCCTTTTTCATTTTGAGCCTTTTGGATACAGCTGGAACTTTGTACTCTATATCCATGTTACTAGTTTTGTTTCCCCCGGTAAATATCAACAGGTTTATCTCCGTAGTTAGATTTATTCTCTCCATTATAAAAGGTTGCACTGAAAGACAGATTTATGTACAAAAAGAAAAGATGAGTTAGAGGCTCATGTATATCTGCATAAGCACAGCAATTACTTATGAAAAGATCACATAGCAGTGCCCTGCTGGGTATGTCTCATCAGAGTGCTATCTAATTAAAATAGCAGAGCTAAACAACTTGGCAATAGCAATGGTAAAGTTCAGGGGTTGCTGGGAGTTGACTCCTTATTGGAGTCAGCTTGAATCTTCAGGACCTAGCCCGCCTCCTGCCTGGCTTGTGTTTCAATAGCCTGTGCTGATATCCTGGGGAGTGATTTAGAAATTGTGCGTCCTAATTGCAGTTGGGCAAAGCCAGGCGCCCTGCTAAAACACGGTTTTTAGTGTTCTCTGAGGGTTTTCAAATAGAAGATATGAAAGGGGAAAACGGCACTGTAACGGAGGATTCTGTGCCAGAAAATTCTGCTCCCCTGCTGTCCCATGGTTAATCTGACTCTAAAGCATTAATCATTCAGTGTTAGTCTATCTGATTCTGTGGCCAACATCTTCAATCCAGAGTTAAGCCAGTCAACTGTCCTGATGGAATTGTGTGCTCTGGGGTCTCTGCCTAAACCCTAGCTAGGTCAGAAGTCCTAGGGTATCCTAGAAGGAGTAGATACAGCTACAGTAACATTACGGTTTTATGAAGATAAATAAGGAGACATCGGGACCAAATTTCTTGGCAGCTTTCCCTCTTATTCAGGAAATACCCATTGCCTACTCTTTGCTCTCTTATAATCACTCTGATGTTAATGTACTAGGTCAGTGGTGATCCATGGGGTGATTTCACACCCCTCTTCCCAGAAGGATTGAGTGTCTGGAGACGGTTTGGATTGTAACAACCGAGGGCTGCTGACTGGCATCTAGTGGGTAGAGACTCAGATTCTGCTAAAATCCTGTCTGTAGCACAGAGAGCTACACCACAACAAAGAATGACCCTGTTTGAAAAGTTAATTGTGCCACAGCCGAGATACCCTGAATTAAGGAAGTTTCAAAGAATCTTCTGAACATCTGCTGAATTCGAGTAGGAAATCTCTGCTGAATTTAGGTCGCATTTTTTTTTTTTTTTTTGGCAGGGCTCGGGGGTAGAGGGTAGTCTCTAAAGTGTAATCTCATTGGCCAGATCTTTGGTAACTCAGAGAAAGCTTCTTTTCCTTGGGCTGCTGTGGCTGTCAACTCAGAGGGGATCTTGTGGGCTCTGAGCAGAGCTCAGCCAGGACTTAACAGGGAATTGACCGTGTGTTTTACATCCACCCACAGAAGAGCAGCAGGGAAGGAAGAAAGCAGTCTACCCTCACCTGATGCTTTAGAACCTACTGTGCTATTCTACAGATTCCTCTATCCCAGTCTCTAGGACTCAGTCTTTCCTTTCTTCATGTTTTTAAGAAGGTATTTAATACACATTTTGTTTCTTTCTTGTGGGCTCTTTCTTCTCCTCATTTGTCTTTCCCATCATTCAATTTTTCCTTCTCCTTTATCTGCCCGTTTTGTCTTTCCCATTTTTGTCCTTTTTCCCTCTGACTTTCTCATATATTACTTCTCCCTTCTTAGATGTTTTCTTATGTCTTATCTGTTAATATCTCTCCAGTTGTATTTTTCCTTGGCTTCTTTCTTTCTTCTTCCCTTTCTTGTTCTTTCTCTTTCTGTCTTTCCTTTTCTGTTTTGCTTTTGCATTCATGTATTGATAGAACTAAGGCAGAAACTAAAGGAGTTGTGCTTATTGAATACAAATTTTAGCTCTTATTTTATAGTCTCTTCACTAAGAGAAAAAGTCAATTTGCATTTCTTTAAATTTTATAAGATCTTTAAAATCTATTGTAAGTATCACTGTGCTCACTCCCTCCAGCATGACACATGGTATCTTCTACAGGTTGCACATGTGGGTGTATGTATTACCATGAAAACATCTATCAGATTTAATTACATGCAGTTCTTCATGTACTGATTTCCAACCCCCTCCAAACTTTTTATCTCTTAATTTAAATACACACACACACACACATAGACACACACAACAGGTTTACCACACACCTTGAGATGCTAATAAGGTGAATTAATGATGAGCTGCTTGACCCTATTCAGATCTGATGAAATCACTATATTGAGGAAATGTTTTTACTGCCTCACATTATAACAGAGAGGATCGCTGATCATTTCTCTTTTACACTGGGCCACATCGGCTGCATATTTCTTTTTTCTTTTTTTAACTCTGAAAAAGAAACTTCATTGAGATATAATTTAAGTTCCGTATTTAAATTGTATAGTTAAATGATCTTTTTTTAAAAAAAAACAAAAGTTTATTCTCGGCTGTATAGTGGGTTCCAAGACAACAGTTCATTCCAGGAATAGGTGGGAACAGATCTTAAAGACAAGAAACCCAGATGCTTAAACAGGAATGGAATTAAGGATCACCTCAATGAGCTTTGTTAAATTTACCTAGTTGTACAACCATCAAGTTCTACAACCACAATCAAGTTCTAGAACATTTTAATCACACCAATCAGATCTCTTATACTAATTAACAGTTAAGGACAATTCCCATTCTCACCCCCAGACAATCACTAATCTACAGGTCTCTACAGATTTTACTTTTGTGGATATTTCATACAAATGCAATATGCAAATACAATATTAGATCTTTTGTGTCTCACTTCTTAGCATATTTTTGAAGTTCATCTATGTGGTAGTATTAATTAGTATTTGTCCTTTTATTGCTTAATATACAGCATCTTATTTATGTACTTGCCAGTTGTTGGACATTTAGATTGTCTCCACTTTTTGTTTTGTATGACTAATGCTGTTATGAATATTCAAATGCAAGTGTTTGTGTGAACACATGTTACATATCTTTTGGAGAGATAGGAGTGGCACTACTGGGTCCTCTGGTAAATTTATGATCAACTTTTTAAGAAACTGCCAAACTCTTCCAAAGTGGCTGTATCATTTTAATGTAGTCACGCCAGAAATGTAGGAACGTTCCTGACTCTCCATATCCTTGCCAACATTCAGTTGTTTTTTTATTACAGCCCTTTTAGTACCATATAAAGTGGTATTTCATTGTGGTTTCAGTTAGAATTTCTCTAATGACTGATGATGCTGAGCATCCCTTCATGTGCTTATTTGTATATATTTTGGGGGTGAAATATCTCTTAAATTTTCTGCCTAATTTTTTTCTTCTGCCTAATTTTGAGCTGGGTTGCTTGTCTTCCTTTTATTGAGTTATAAGAGTTATTTATATATTCTGGATACAAGTCCTTCATCAGATACATGATTCACAAATGTTTTCTCCAGTCTGTGCTTTGCCTTTTCATTTTTCTTAATAGCATTTTTTTTTTTTTTTTGGCTGCACCCATGGAAGGCAGAAATTCCTGGATCAGGGACTGAACTCACATCGCAGCTGCAGCTTGTGTAAAAGCTGCAGCAACAATGGATCTTTAACCTGCTGTGCACAGGAAGTCTTTTGTAAATGGTATATTTTTGAAGCTTAATTTTTTTTAGTTTTTATGAAGTCTAATTTATCATTTTTTCTTTATGGATCATGCTTCTGTTGTCCTACATAAGAATACTTTGCCTAATAAAAGGTCATAGAGATTTTTCTCCTATGCTGTCTGCTAAGACTTTTATTTAGCTTTTTTTTTTTTTTCCCTATTTGTGGTTGCACTTGCAGCATGTGGAAGTTCCTGGGCTAGGGGTCTAATAGGAGTTGCAGCTGCCAGGCTTCACCATAGCCATGGCAACACCAGATTTGAGCTGCATCTTCAAAATACACCACAGCTCATGGCAACACCAGATCCTTAACCGACTAGGCGAGGCCAGGGACCAAACCCTCATCCTCACAGAGACTATGTTGGGTACTTAACCCACTGAGTCACAAAGGGAACTTTTATTTTACCTTTTATATTTATGTCTCTGATCCATTTTGAGTTAGTTTTTAGTACAGCATATAAATTTAAATTCTTCTTTTTGTATGTGGATATGCAATTTTTCCTGTACCAAATGTTAAAAAAACTTTTCTTTCCTCAATGAATTACCTTCACACTTTTGTAAAAATTATAATAATCATAAGTACCAGTGTTTATTCCTGGACTTTCTGTTCTATTTCATTGATCTATGTCTCTGTCCCCATGCCATACCGTACTGTCTTGATTAGTGTAGGAGGTTTTTTTTAGAGCCCAGGCTAGGGGTTGAATCAGAGCTGTAGCTGCTAGCCTATGCCACAGCCACAGCAACACCAGGTCAATGCCACGTCTGGGACCTACACCAAAGCTCTTGGCAATCGGCTGCATATTTCTTAAGCTTACCTCAGCTCTGAGCTCAACTCCTGGCTGAATTTACAGGCTTAAACCTCCCAGTACTCACTGGTTTCAAACAGGTTCTATGTGGTTACAAGTCCCCACATCCATAGAAAGAAGGGTTTGAAGTAGAGTACACCTTCTCGGTAAGGGGAGGCAAACAGTGACTTGAAAGGTGACTCTCTGGCAGGTGTGTGTCTCTCAGACTGTGATTACTCTGAGGTGGCCAAATTGTCGAGCGTGTACTGTGCAGTGCTCCGGGGGTACACATGAGTTCATGCCTCAAGGGGGTATGGTTGACACCTTATTGGTTGAAATGCATTATGTCTATATCAGATTATGCCTTGGCCATCAGTTTAAAAATCAAACTACATGATACTCTTTAATTTTTATAATGCCATGTGGCCCTCAGTGCCTAGAAAACAGGTGATTTTTGAGATGGCTGTTGAAGCTGCATAGATATCATGTGAAAAATGCCCGTGAAGGTACGTGCTTAACCCAGCCCTAGTTTCAGTAGCACTAAAATGTGTTGTCACTCTTGGGCTTTTAGGTGGTTAAACTTACTAGAGTTAGAGCATCTAAAAATAAATGGGGAAAATGCTATGGAGAGATGACCTTTTGAAAGGAATGTTCAATGTCTGAGACCTAAAGTAACTGACAGAGCTCATGAGCCATAGGGGTCTGACAAGAAAGCATTAAAAGGCATCCCTGCTGGATGAGGAATGGCTTTCATTTTTTTTTTTTCATTGCTAATTGATGACTTTCACTATTGTTTTAAAAGAAATTTTCTTATGGCCAGAGAGAATCTGAAGGGCTGCTATTCATGTATAGACAGAATCCCACAGTGGATATATGCAGAATATGAGGTACAGCATGAAGGTAATAAGAACTGCTTTCTTTTAAATCTATAACTCATCCAGAAAATTTATGTTATGAAAATATGCAATCTATTTTTGACACAGTTCTCTATTAAAACTTTCCTTCAGATGCTTTCCAGCCTGCACTAAATGTTCCACATTATAAAGCTGCTCTTCCTTCTACCCTCCTACCCTAGCCCCACTTTGGAACACTAATGGCAGTTTTTATTCCACTTTAGATAATGAGCAGGATGAGCTGCAGGTTTCAAGAGGATTTGTGCTATCAGTTGACATAAACAATGAAAGGGAACCTGGACTCAATCCCTGTTTCCTTTTAACCATTTCCTGAGAGGGGTACCATGTAGCCATTAACATATCTCAGATACAAACAGAAATGCCTGCTCTGTATATTTTAGATACTTTCAATAAGTATATTTCAAAGCAAGTGATGTGTTTCTCTTTACAGGGATTTTTAAAAAAGCAGCTTGCCCGTTCACCAGAATACTGGCTTTCATTACCCAAATAGAGACAATACAGACTGTTTGTGTGGCAGGCATAAATACTGCACACATTACTTCTTGGGAGCAGGCCAGACAGACAGACTCAGCATCCCTGTTCCTCACACAGGTTTTCTGCCCATAACCACTCCAAAATGGGCAAAAGAATCGCTCAAAAGTCTCTGACTACAATCTCACTCAGTGTTGAAAGGAATGGAAAGGGTGCTCTTACCTGACCCTTCATGGGATGCTGGTGATAGGTATCTTGCTGTTTTCCCAGGGACTTATTTCTTCACCAGTCTTCCATTTACTCCTTTTATAAATCATTGATAACATGATAAAAATTATCATTTAAAAATCTTTTTCATCATATCAAAAGTTAAAAAAAATATAACTTAAAATTGCAAAGAAGAAAATAACCATTACTAATATTCCCATCTCCTGGTAATAATTTGCCCTTCTGAAAGAAAAATTGATATACTGTTTTTGTAAAAATAATTTATGCTCTCTATAGAGAATTTAAACAATACAGAGAAGTAAAAAATAACATGAAGAAAAAAAGGAGCAAAGCCCACTATTTAGAAATAATCTTCATTACTGTAGGCAAACATTACTCTAGGCAGAGTCCAAATAAATAACAGAAAAATAATTTTACAGCTATTGGATTGTACAATAGATGTCCTCAAAAATAAAAGTACATTAATTTTACTCTTACTTGCAATCAATGGAGAAAGACTGAAATGAAATTAAAGGATCAAGTGAATCTCAAATTATATCTTTAACAAAAGATTTTTTTAAAAAAAATTCCAAGTAAAAACTTTCAGGAATAATTAAGAATTTTGGTGTCATTATATTTCTTAAAACATCCTATTTGCAATTTTAAATAATTGAATCTCTACTGTGAAAGAGAATAATTTAGAACTTTCAACACAGCTCAGCTTTCTTACCCTTATATCTTGGTTCTTATTGCTTATGAAATTGGTTTTGAATTTTCTAGAATTATAAATTTCACATTGAATTTTTTAAAAACTCAATGAATTTTATTATATTTATAGTTGTACAACCATCATCACAACCCAGTTTTACAACAGTTCCATCTTAAACTCCCAGTCCTTGCACCCCCACCCCACCACAAACAACCTGTCTCCTTTGGTAACCATAAGTTTTTCAAAGTCTGTGAGTCCGTTTCTGTTCTGCAAATAAGTTCATTGTATCTTTTTTTAAGATTCCACATATAAGTGATACCATATGATGTTTGTGTCTCACTATCTCACTAACTTCACATAGTGTGATAATTTCTGTGTCCATCCATGTTGCTGCAAATGCCATTTATTTCATTTTTTTTTTATGGCTAACATTCCATTGTGTATATGTACCATATCTTTATCTATTCCTCTGTTGATGGACATTTTAAGTTGCTTCTATGTCTTGGCTACTGTGACTAGTATTGCAGCGAACACTGGGGTACATGTATCTTTTTGAGTCCTGGTTTTCTCTGGATAGATACCTAGGAATGGGATTGCTGGATCAAATGGTATTTCTATTTTTTGTAGCCATATTTCTCTTGGTTGTTTGGTCATTTTATGTTTAAACGGGTGAATTTCATGCACATGACACTATTATTTGATTATTTTCCCTACTCTATCCCCATCATCTAGAGTAGTTCTAAGAACATAGTAAGCCCTCAATATTCACTTACTAGAATTACAGTTATTTTAATCATATTTATTAAATTGAATGAATACATGACTATTTTTTTGAGAATGAATTCAGTATTCACATCTGATATAATATATCTGTTTCTTAGGTGTGTATATTAGTTCAAATCTGAATTGTCTTGAGTTTTTTTGTTTTCTCCCAACAAGGGCTATGTATAGCATATTCCTGGAATGCTTTTCATATTTGATAATGACTTTATGGCATTTATAACTGAATGCTACCTTATGTGGGTATAGTGGCTCACAGCTTCTGCACTGAGGACTTTGCAGATATCAGTACATTCTGCTCTGGTTTTGAATGTGGATGTCAGCAGCCTGATTTTGTTTTTTCTTCTTTTTTTGGGGGGGTAGGTAATGTTCTTTTTTGCTGTCTTGATATGTATTTAAAAGCATTCTCCATCTTACTTGCTATATATTTTTGTTTATTGGGGCCTTTCAAATATTAATCATAGTTATTTTATATTCCACATCTGAGAGTTCCAACACTGGTATCTTATCTAAATCTGGTTGTGCTGATACTTTTTGGTTTTGGGGTATATTATCTTGCTTTTTCATATGTCTAGTAATTATTTGTCCTTGGCATCTACGTAGGACAGTAGAGATTGAGCTAAATAGTTTTTATATACAGAAGTGGATATACCTCTCTTTCTGTGAGGGCTTTACAGTGGGTGTTTGACCTCATGTGGTCTGGAGTTGGGCTGGGTTGGAAGTTTATGGTTTCCTAGGTTATCCTCAATGCACTATAGGCAGCAAATCCCTCTAGTGATAGCTTATGTTTAGCATGAGGGCTGATATGACTAAGAGTTCCTCTCATTGCTTGCTTCTCCCTCAGCTGTGTCATTTCTTCTTCTTCTTCTTCTTCTTTTTTTTTTTTTTTTTTGCACAGCACCTCCAGGATGGTCATCTCCATGCTCCTGGTGCAATATTCTATCTTTATTAGTCTGGTGGTGGTGGGAAGTTACTTTCTTTATTATTATGATTTGACCTCTATCATAGGCAGGCACTGTGTCCCTGCATATTAGTGCTATGGCCTTTTTAGTGTTCTTGTCCTTATCTCAGCTGTCATTCTTGGTACAGGATGCATTTCTGCTCCTCCCCCAGATGTCAGTATTTTTTTCCCTCTCTTTCCCTTAGCTGCAGGAGGTCCCTGCCAGTGCACTGCAAGTGACAGATTTTGTCCCCCTTCCCCTTCAAATGAACTCTTTTGCTCCACATGCATGATGGATGGAAGAGTCTCAGTAGAGATTGTACTGCCCTTATGCCTACATTATGAAGACCATCTTCTCAGAATTCTCAGCAAATGGAGCCCAGCAAAAGTTAGCAAGAAATGCAAACTCCTGTATCTGCAGCTTGACGGGCTCCCAAACTTTCTTAGCAGCCCGCATTCACTCCCCTAATTTCTTGACTATTCTAGTTGAATTCTAACTGGTGTTGTGCTGTGTCTGCTCAGACAAGCAAATGTTCATATAGCATCTGTTCCTGCAGGCTTCTGTATCTTTGCAACTGTTATTATCCTTCCTACCCTTCCAAGCAGAAATCAGAACCCTCCCCTCACATATAAAAAAATATTTTTTCTATTCTTGAAATTTGGCTGCTTGATATAACGTGTTTTGGTGTGATCATTTTATTTTCCTCTTTGCTCTTGTAACCGCTAGTCTTTTCTCGTTTTTCCCCTAAGCAATTGCATCATTTAATAAATTTGGTTACTTATTTATTCATTTTGTGAGCAGATTTCTTAGTACAGAAACAGCAATTATCATTATAATAGTACATCTTTGTCTTTTGAATTTTTTAATTTTTTTTGGCTACGCTCATTTCATTTGGGAATGCCTAGGCCAGGAATCAAACCTGCAGCCCAGCAGTGACCCAAGCCACTGCAATGGCAACGCTGGATCCCTAATACACTGCACTGCAAAAGAACTCCTGCACCTTGATCTTTATTAATCATTTGCTTTTCTTTACTTTCTTGAAATTTGTTTTCTTTTAATTTGATGATAACAGTATATCCTCAGTCTCATTACTGAAATTATTGAAATTCTAAGGCTCTCTATTCTGCTATTTTCTTTGTTCTAATCTAAGTTATTTGTCAGTTGTGTAGAGATGATTTTAGTCTTCAATTTTTTTCTCCTTAGGTCTTAAGCCACTCTTTCTATCATATTCTTTTGTTTTATTATCCATCTTTGGATTTTTGTTTTACCACATCAGTGAGTTTATTAAGTTTTTATATAACACAGAGCAATTGTGAGGAATTCTTGTCTTTCCCATAAGATTTACTTGTTCTAGTTTGAGTTCTTTATCTTTTCCTTGATACATTTTTCTCTCTTTTTAAAAGTGTGATGTGTTTTTATAGTATATTGTCCTGCTTTGTCCAGGATCCAGAGACCACATATACCTGCCTGCCTATCGAGCATAAACCACTTGTGTATTCTGTAGGTAGCATTAAAATTTTCCCTGAACTGAACTCCTCATCTTCCTCTAGGCTGCAATGACCAATACGTACATTCTTTCTATATAGCATATTTTGATTAAGAGCACTACCATTTATCTACTTTGCCGATGCAAACCTAGGGGTCATTCATGAATATTCTCTTTTCTTCATCCCCAAGAAGCTTTTGCTGTTATTTAGGCAAGAGATGTTGGGGTCTGATCTTAGGCAGAGGTAGTGTGGATATACAAGAAATGTAACTTTGGAAAGGATTTGTGACTTATTTGTTGCATGACCTTAGTCAGGTAATTTAAATACACTTAGTTTTGTTTTCCTTATTTTAAAATGGGGGTGATATATCTCATGTTATGGTGAAGTTTAAATTAGATGTTAACTCTGGGATTTTCACAGTGCCCTTTTTGTAGAGACCAAGACCTGGTAAAGTGCCTCATAAAGGATAGTGGTTGTTGCTATACATTAATTTTTTTTTTTTTTTTTTTTAATTTTTGGCCATCCCTCAGCATATGGAACTCTCGGACCAGGGATCAGATCTGAGCTGCAATCTCAACCCAAGCTGAAACTGCAGCAACGCCGGATTCCTAGCCCACCATGCTGGGCTGGGAATTGAACCGGCGTCCCAATGCTCCCAAGGTGCCACCAATCCCATTACACCACAGCAGGAGCACCTAAATTTTTTTTTATTAAGAGTATAGTTACAATGTTTTGCCAATTTCTACTCTACAGCAAAGTGACCCAGCCATACATATATATACATTCCTTTGTTATATAATCTTCCACCATGGTCTGTCCCAAGAGAATAGATATAGTTGCCTGTGCTGTACAGTAGGAATTTATTGCTTATCCATTCTAAATGTAATAGTTTGCATCTAGTAACCCCAAACTACCAGCCCAGCCCATTCTCTCCCCCCTCTGCCTTGGCAACCACAAGTGTGTTCTTTATGTCTGTGAGTCTGTTTCTGTTTTGTAGATAGGTTCATTTGTGCCATATTTTAGATTCCGCATATAAATGATATCACATGGCATTTGTCTTTCTCTTTCTTACTTCATTTAGTATGAGAATCTCTAGTTGCATTTTAAGTGGATTGATACGCAAAAATTACATAGCTTATGACTGGTAGATATGGAATTAAAAATGAGACCACCTGAGTTCCAGCATGAAACTTTTTTTTTTTCTTGTCATTCATGCACACGGTTCTCAGGGTAGACTGGGGGAACAGCAGACCAGAGCGTAGATGAGTGCCAACCCAGAGATGGGTACTTCTGGATTGGGTGCATAGAGCTTTTTTCTTTGTCACAACTCATAGGAAAATCCTTTCACCTGCACTATTGAACTTTTTCTGATCAAGATATCTGAGTTTTTATTTATGTTTTGTCTTCTCCTGATGCCATGCTGTCCACTCTAAGAAAGCTTGCTCAAAATACATCCATTTTACCTTCATCCATATTGATAAATCAGGGAAGCCAAAGCTTATTGTAGACACAAATTTTATTTGTCCTCCCCCCCTCCCCAGATTAGTGGGCAGACCCTCAAATGCATGGTGCTTTCATGCCCAGGAAGCCTCCAGAATCACAGATCATTTGGCAGACAGACTGTGAAACATGAAATGTTTACAATGATCTATGTTGTACAATCATATGAGATCGATTGCATATATAATGCTCATCAGTGTGGAGTCATCTGGGAAAGCATCTGCTGAATTTTGTTTGCCAGCTTGAGGAGGAGATATCGCCAAAAGGTTGGCAAAGGGGTTTATGTTCTCATTGTATGAAGAAAATTTATACTTTTGACTGTGAATCCTGGAGTGGAGTGAAGCAGCTTCTCATCTAACCACATTGCCACACCCACCATTCTATACTCGACTAAAAATGTGCCATATGCCACCAGATCCTCAAGGGGTTTGATAGCAGAGAGCTTTATACAAATGGAATCATTTTCTTTAATGCAAAAACACAGCTGGAAAATATCCTTCTTAAGCAATAAGAGCATCAAAGTGTGCATATTACATATACACCTAAGGACATGAGTCTAGAGCTGTAGTCCTTGCTGTGATTTTTAGCATACCATACATATCTGTTGTTAAAAGGAGAGTTTATAAGATAAAGAATATACTAGTCTTTTTCCTGCTCATCTTTCCTGTAAATTACATACATATAAACTAAATTATTCATTATAAAAGTGCATCTCTGGAAATGTATTTTTAGAGAGACTTATCAAAGCAGAAACTCTCAAGCTCAGATGGAACCATTGCTCATTATAAATTGCTAAATTATGGCTTCTATTTCATCCATATGATGTAAAGAAAATTTCCCATCTCCTTATGGTTTTCAGTACCACATAGAAACTAAATATTCTTTTTTATCTGGGAAGGCTCTTTGGCTGTTTTTACCTTGAAAGTCCAAGTTGATCAGCTTGAAACAAGACAGGATCTGAGATAGCAATCTCATATTTTGTCTGTGTGTCAACACTTTCCCTATGTGGAAAGCACCATGAACTAGTGAAATATTCCTTAAAGCATATTATAACTCAGTATGTTCCATGAGGACAGTAACTTTTGTTTATTTATTAGCAGCAGTGTATTTGAACAACATAGTAAGTCAGTGGCCTATTTATAGCCTCACAATAGATGTCTGATCAGATGAGCTCAACAGACTCCATATGCTCATCTTAGTACAAGTGTACTTTTTTGTTACCTTGTAGGATTTTTCAAAGGCCATTGAAATAAGCTCCTTTACTAACCATTCCTATATTCCTTCCCCAGCCAGGGACTATGGTTTTGAGCTTCTGAACGTTTTCAATACTACTTCATTCTGTATATCAAAATTTAGAGGAAAATTGCTTTTCCCTTAGCTCTTACTGCTTTAACAGAAAAAATGTATTTTCCCATTCACTATCCTCTACTCAGTGATGCCTCTAACCATATTTTCATCATGAAATCCACAATCAAGTTTCTTATTTCCCTTAATAGTATAAGCTCAATTTGGAAACTTCCTAGGTCATAGATAAATTAGGCAAATGTTTCATCCTGATTTATCATTGTATTATAAATTTCTTGTCATGAGCCAATAACTCGTGGCATAATGTTAGTCTGAATTTCTCTACCAGTGTTTTCATTGTATTCATCTTTCTTGCTACTGGTATCTATACATATACAAGATAATGTCTTGTCATAATTAGTGTCATCTCTTCTATAATAAGCTTAGGCTTTATAGAATTTGACTTCATTTCTGAGAGTTTTATAGAAAGATAGGTTATTTGGCATAATACTACTTTATAAAGTTTTCTTCTTATTCCCATATATGACCTCATTTGAATCAATTACTATTTAATTAAATATGTTCAGAATTTAAGAATTTTAAAATTGCGGTATGTATGTAAAAGACTGGTATGTGGGATAAAGATTTTGAGACATATTTTGAGTAAGAGGCTAATTAAATGACTGGAAAATACCAGATATTCCATCTCCAGTCTATCAAAACATAAGTGCTTTAGGGAAACTTGGAGATTCAAAGAATTTTATTGTCAATGTGACAAGGTCAGCAGATGCCCAATAAACAATTTAATATTTTTAAAGAGTTGTAATCTTTTGGTCAGTTTTTAGAGAAAAGTTAAATTGTAAGCTACTTGGTAGCAACTAGTAAATTACATTTTGAAGCATATTCAGTGATAACTGAGTAGTCTAAAAGCAGAAAATTTCCACTAATATAAAGGATTAACTTAACTTCCTGCCCCAAGGTCATTATTTGTGTGATTATGCAAATGGAAAATTACTTATTTTTTAATGTATTTGAAAGTGCTATAGATAAGGTGCTTAAAAAATTGTGCCAGATTATACATATACATATATATAAATATGTATGTATGATGTAAACAAAAATCCCAAATTAATTAATACCCACTGGGAAAGAAAGCTGTCTAATTTGTACTGTGTTCATTCAGATTGGTTTGATCTAGAAAAACTCACTAAAAGATGAAGTTTTCTTTTCGTTTCAACCCCACTAACTATAAAACATCTTCCTCATTGTTTTATGTAGCTATGATTTCACCTAGAATGAAAATGAATTTATAAGCAATTGTAGAAGTCAAGGCTTTGAAGTTTGGAGGACTTATGAGATAGCCTTCCATCGGTATAAAAAGGCATGTCAACCTTCCATTATAGAAATAATAGTACTTAAACTGTATACCATATGGTTAGATCGCCAATGAGTACACTAATACCAAAAAATCATGACATCGTCAGGCAGAATCGGTGTAATCAGGATTATGGAGGAACCTGAAACCTGTGGAGAAGCTGCTGTTCCCCTTAGCCTCTGTACAAGTTAAGTTTTTCTTCTCCAAGCACTCTTAAAATCACTCCCCTGTTCAAACCAAAAATAAACAATTAAGAGATTATTGTTTTCTCTACTCTCTAAGCAAAAATGAGAAGTTAAGATATTATTATTATTTTCATAAAAATTCTAGTTCTAAAACTGAATATTTTTCATATTATCCACTCTGTATATCTCCTTGAACCATTTGAAGAAAAGGCAAGGACTGAATATGGTGCCAGGTTACTATGGGTGATTCTTATTAAGTATTCATCCATTCTGACCCTGTCATTGTATGATGAACTGTGATATGCAAAAAGAAAATATGATGGGTTTTTTTTTTAAGGAACTTAAAATCTATTAATTTTTCATAGTAAGTCTACTTCTATGAGCAACTTTCATTTCAGTAGCAGTATCTAAGTAGCAAACCAGAAAATTATAAACTCTAAATGAGTAATCCTATGAAAATATTGTATAAGAATTCATAATAGCAGTGGGTACAAATAATGGTAGAAGACATCATGGAGGTGTAATTGGCGATTGGCCAAACAAGGTATCATTTACTGGTTTTCCAAGGGCAGGGGCTGACAAACTCTAGTCCATGGGCCAAAATGGCTCCTTCTCTATTTTTGTAAATACAGGTTCATTGAAACAAAACCATACTCATTCTTTTATGTTTGTCTGTGGCTGCTTTCATGCTACAATAGTAGAATTGAGTACTTGGAACAGAGATCTTTTGGTCTGCAAAGCCTATAATATTGACACTTTTTCAGAAAAAAAAAGATTGATCCCTTTCTTAGGGGAATAAAATATTAAAATGGAAAATATGATTAGTTAGGAGGTGTAAATTTAGGTTAAAGATAGGATCATTTCTAGACATAATGGCTTTGAGTAACAATGGGATATCTAGATGGAAACAAATAATAGTTACGAGGGCTCTAGAATTTATAAAAATGTTCCAGGCTAAACCTACTGTTTTGATTATCTTCCAGTGGAAGTGCTATAGTTAATATTTTGTGATATAAGATATATATTCTGGGAATTCCTTTTGTAGCTTAGTGGTAATGAACCCGACTACTATCCATGAGGATGTAGGTTTTGATCCCTGATCTCACTCAGTGGGTTAAGGATCTGGCATTGCTGTGAGCTATGGTATAGGTTGCAGGCACAGCTTGGATTCTGTGCTGCTGTGGCTGTGGTGTAGGCCAGCAGCTGTAGCTCCAATTTGACCCCTCGCCTGGGAACTTCCATATGCCACGGGTGCAGCACTAACAAGACCAAAAAAAAAAAAAAACAAAAAAAAATTAAACAAAAGATATATATTCTGATTTGATAATCGTAAAAAAAGTCTATAAAGTCTTTTGAAATAGTCTTCAAAATATATTCTAGAATACTGAAAACAGTTCAGATTTTAGGAGGTTAAGGAATGAAAGTTGAGAAAAATATATTCAGGAGGTTGGTTGTAAATGGACAGACATATGAGTGTGACTTGAGGGACAAAGGAATCACATACAGATTTATTTCAAGATAAGGGATCCAGAAAAATTAATTTTTCAAGGCAGACAGAAAAAGTGATTGCAGTAAAAATAATGAAATATTTTAGTGAGAGGAAAGAATACATGTGTATGGGATATTCCAAAGGAATTGGTGGTGGACGGTATTTAGGAACACAGATGGAGGGGTATATTAGAACTCCTTTGGTTACAAGTGACTGAAACCCAATTTGAACTAACCATGACTCATGGTACCAAACTCAGCTTTCCTCCCCAACCCTGTCTTTGCTTGTATCTATGTATCAGTTTTAGTCTTTGAAACTATTTTTTTTTTTTCAAAAAGACAACTGACAGAATGGGAGAAAATAGTTTCAAACAATGCAGCTGACAAGGGTTTAATCTCTTAAGTATACAAACAACTCATACAACTCAACAGCAAAAAAGCCAATGACCCAATGGAAAAATGGGCAAAAGACCTGAACAGACATTTTTCCAAAGAAGATACACAAATGGCCAACAAGCACATGAAAAAGTGCTCAACATCAGTGATTATTAGAGAAACGAAAATTAAAACTACTATGAGTTATCCCCTCACACCAGTCAGAATGCCATCATTAATAAGTCCACAAATAACAAATGCTGGAGAGGGTGTGGATAAAAGGGAACCCTCCTGCACCATTGGTGGGAATATAAATTGCTACAGGGGGTACAACCACTATGGAAAACAGCATGGAAGTACCTTAGAAAACTGTATGCAGAACTACCATATGACCCAGCAATTCCACTCCTGGGCATATACCCAGACAAAACTTTCCTTGAAAAACACACCTGCACCTGCATGTTCATTGCAGCACCATTCACAGTAGCCAAGATATGGAAACAACTTAGATGTCCATCGACAGATGATTGGCTTAAGAAGATGTGGTATATATACACAATGGAATACTACTCAGCCATAAAAAAGAACAAAATAATGCCATTTGCAGCAACGTGGATGGAACTGGAGACTCTCATACTAAATGAAGTAAGTCAGAAAGAGAAAGACAAATGCCATATGATTTCACTTATATCTGGAATCTAATATAGGGCACAGATGAACCTTTCCACAGAAAAGAAAGTCATGGACAGGGAGAAAAGACTTGTGGTTGCCAAGGAGGAGGGGGAGGGAGTGGGAGGGACTGGGAATTTGGGGTTGATAGATGCAAACTATAGCCTTTGGAATGGATAAGCAATGGGATCCTGCTGTATAACACTGGGAACTATGTCTGATCACTTGTGATGCAGCCTGATAATGTGAGAGAAAAGAGTGTATACACGTATGTGACTGGGTTATCTTGCTGTGCAGCAGAAAACTGACAGAACACTGTAAATTGGCTATAATGGAAAAAATAAAAATCATTATAAAAAAAAAAACTAATTCTGTTTTAAAAATGTAACAGGCCAGGAGCTTCTAGCTGCTTTGGGGCCCAGATATTTGCGAAGTCTGACCCTAAGAGGATAGATTCTATTTGCGAAACTTATAAGAAAATTGTTTGGCTTAACTTTGATTCACCTGTGAGGATTCTAGAATAGACCTAGACCTTATCCCCTGACTAGTAAGGATACTGTACCTCCTTTGTCTCACCTTCAATCACATATTCACCTCTTTCTCCCCTCTCAACTAATCACTGTTGCTAGGACAGTGAGGTAAATGATTGGCTCATCTTGGATCAGGATCCTTAGGTGTATTACTGTGTCCAGGATAATGGCAGAGCTCCAATTCAAAATCCTTCTTAGAACAAAAAGGAAGGAGAATTCAAATTCTTTCTTAGAACAAGGTCGATAATACCGTCTGGTCTGTTAAGGGAATTATGATCAGGTGCCATTGTGATCTGTGACTCCACAATCACAGCTGCTAGTCACTAATATGTTCCTGTCTGGTGGGACCGATTGTTTGGGTCTGAGGTCCATACATTCGGTTGTGACATCCGTTGTATTGGTTAAAACAGTGTGTTAAATACTTCCCTTTAAGACAGACTAGCCTTAGGGGCATTCCGTTTGTGGCTCATTGGTTAATCATTAGTTAATGAGCCTGACTAGAATCCATGAGGATGCGAATCCTTTTCCTTTTTTTTTGTCTTTTTGCCTTGCCTAGGCCCGCACCCGCGGCATATGGAGGTTCCCAGGCTAGGGGTCTAACAGGAGCTGTACCTGCCAGCCTTCGCCACAGCCGCAGCAACGCGGGATCTGAACCACGTCTACAATCTACACCACAGCTCACGGCAATGCCGGATGCTTAACCCACTGAGCAAGGCCAGGGATCAAACCCGCAACCTCATGGTTCTTAGTCGGATTTGTTAACCACTGAGCCACGACGGGAACTCCAGCATGCGGGTTCTATTCCTGGCCTTGATAAGTGGGTTAAGGATCTGATATTGCTGTGAGCTGTGGTGTAGGTCGCAGACGAGGCTCAGATCCCACGTTACTGTGGCTGTGGTGTGGGCCAGCAGCTGTAGCTCCAATTCGACTTCTGGCCTGGGAACTTCCATATGCCATGGGTGTGGCGCTACAAAGCAAAAAAAAAAAAAAGGGATAGTCTTAGAAATAAATTTTGTAATCTCTTACCCTGAGATAGGAAGAACTGACTCTTGAGACAAAGCTTTAAACTTGTAGAGAACATAAAGTGACAAACATCACTAGATTGGACTGACAAGTCAATTCTATTTTAAAGGTAATTACAACACTGTAAATTAATTAAGACTCACCCTTGACATTTACTGCCTTAAGCACTTTACACACTGTATTTCACTTAAAACTCACCAGAACCTTTGAGGTAAGCACTATTATTATTTTATAGTCCGAGTAATGGAGTTTGAAAAGCTCTTGTGTCAGGTCGCTCTCAAGTGGTAATGCTGGAATAAACTTGAGCTCTTACCTCTGGGTTCTTCTGATTTTCCTAAAAGCAGAAAGGAAATCAGTTTGGTGTTCTCACTGTGGCACAGCAGGTTAAGAACCCAACTCTTATCCATGAGGATGTGGGTTCAATCCCTGGCCTCACTCAGCTCGGATCCTGCATTGCTGTGGCTGTGGTGTAGGCCAGCAGTTGCAGCTCTGATTTTGACCCCTAGCCTGAGAACTTCCATGTGCCACAGGTGCAGCCCTAGAAGGAAAAAAGAAAATAAAAGAAAGGAAATGAGTTGATTGTATTTCATTTTGTTCCTTCCTCTGAATCTTCTCTTTTCATTTTTTAAAATGTTTGTTATTTTGGGATACTCTTCTAAAAACAGGGGCAAAGATAATACCAGAGATTTCTTACATTCTCTTCACTCAGTTTCCCCTAAGTTAATATCTTAGAAAACCATGGTAGTTTTGTAAGCAAGAAATAATCATTGTTATATTATTATTAACTAAACCACAGACTTGATTTGAATTTTACCATTTTCCCACTAATACCTTTTTTCTCTTCCAAGATCCAGCACAGGACACCATATCATATTTCATTTGCCTTCATTTTTGCATTTTTCCTTTCTCTTGTGCATGTACCGCTGTTAAATTTGCTCCAACTTTCCCATATTCCAGTTGTATCATTTTTTTTCCAGTTTTCCTTTCCTTTTCTCTCCTCATTGTTTTATTTTATCTGATTATTTCCTGCTCGATGATACAATTATAAAAAGGAGACATTTTAAAGGGTATTGAACTTAGTTCAGGCAGTTTCATAGTGGCCTGACAAAGAGTCATTTAACATGGAGTTGTTGTTTTATTATAATAAATTGAGAAAAAATGGCTATCAAATCTGAATCTGTTCAACTCCCTTCAGTACTAGGACCCTTGAGAGTGTCCTTGCACTTGCAGTCACTAACTGAAATCCAGGTCCCCATAAAATAAAATGTATATTAAAAGAAAAGCAAGTTTAGAAACCAAATTTTAGAATGTTACAGGATTCACTGAAACTCTGTAACCTTGAAGATATTAATGCCTGTGTTTCCATAGACTGGCTGTTGGACTAGAGTATGTCGTTTTGGTCTTTGGCTCTGAGGATGGAGCAGAATGCTGCAGGTCAAAGCAACAGGCATGAAACCCAAATTCTGAGAGTAAACTGAAGGTAGGAAATATAGTGTCTGTATCAGTAAACAGATATAAAAGATACTGCATGTGATCAGCTTCCAGATGAAAGACAATTTTTACTGGAAATGTTTTTGAATTTTTCAAGGTAGAGGAAGGTGTCAATGTGGGAGTGATCGGAGAGAGAGGTGAGGAGTGGACAAAATTGTGAAGGGAGAGATAACTTCTAGAATCAAATATCAGATAAAGATAAAAATGAAAATGAGAAAGAATAAGGCCAAGTAGGTAGAGAAAAAGAAAAAACATATTGGACATTACAGAGACTTATTTTTTTAGAGGTGGTCTTTCTTTTTTAAAAATTTTTATTGAAGTATAGATGGTTTGCAGTGTTGTTAGTTTTCGGTATACAGCAAAGTGATTCAGTTATACACACATATACAAACACACACACACACACATATTCTTTTTCAGATTCTTTTCCATTATAGGTTATTACAAAGATATTGAGTATAGCTCCCTGTGCTATGCAGTGGGCCCTTGTTGGTTAGCTATTTTTATGTATTAGTGATAGAGATGGAATAGGCACATGCAGTAGTTGTAGAAGTCCCAATAAGGGACCATAGTAAGGGAAACCTAGGGAACTTAGGGAGATTACAGGCTTGCTTGGCTAGTAGAGGTGTGAGATTTGCCACAGATCGCTGGGTGGGGGATGGGATGAGGCCTGCATTCAGTTCAGACCAAGGGCCAGAGTCTGACTCACCCTTCTGCTGATTTGAATACCAGATACCAAGGAGGAGCTACTATTCCCAGAAAGGAAGAGGCAGGTCTTTTCCCATCTCCACTCCCCTTGAATGATAAAACTGTAGCCCACCTATTCCTTGGGGCAGAGCCTCCTTGCCTGCCCGCTTGCATCTCTCACAAATATCCTATATTAATAAATCTGTTTCTTGCCTATCACTTTGTCTCTCCCTGAATTCCTTTTGCTCAGAGACATGAAGAACCTGAACCTCAGTAAGTCCAGACACCGGGTGAATGATTTCAATTGAAAAGTGTGGATTTAAGTCTCAGCATGGGTTTTGGCTAGGTTTGAGTACCGGCACATGTGTTCAACTCGCAGTCTGGGTTTAGGCTGGGTTCGAGTCCTGGCATGTGGGTTCAAGTCCCAATCTGGGTTTTCGGCTGGGTTTGAGTCCCAGCACGTGGGTGCAAGTCCAAATCTGGTTCCGGCTAGGTTCAGGCCATTAGTGCTATCAGTTTCATTAGTATATATCAATTTTATATTTTGTTATGATTCATGTGGAAACTGAAGAAAAGTGATCCTGTAAAACTTTAAAATGTAACTATCATTATTTTAAAATTGAGGAAAAAATTTCAAGCGATGCTATTTTCCCTTAAAGACAGTGGCAGAATCACAGTTAGCTTGTTTAAGGTGACATACATAAGTGATGATGCAGCTCCCGATGGGCCTCAGGGACATG
Organism: Catagonus wagneri; assembly: GCA_004024745.2. Lineage (NCBI taxonomy): Eukaryota > Metazoa > Chordata > Mammalia > Artiodactyla > Tayassuidae > Catagonus > Catagonus wagneri. The sequence goes on from PVHT021183696.1 coordinate 851,334, forward strand.
CTGCACTGTAATTAGATTGGCACCTTCTCAAAGTCGCTTTCTCGCTTGCTCGCACTCTGAATCTTTTAATTCGGCTAGCTTATGAGTGGGTCTAGAAAAACCCACATGCATTAAAGACTTCCTCATCCTGTGAGCCCTGCGATTTAATATGCATGAAAATTACCCCTATCTTTTGCTTGTTTTGTTTTATTTTTTTTCCAAGACACTGATTTTCCTTTGTTTAAACTGACAGTACTCACAAACTGCTCTACCATTGAGTCTACAATGTTTATTAATTTTATTAATGTGTTTCCTTGACACTGTGGATACTGCTGTTCCTGGAAAGTGCACACTTCACTTGGTGGGATGTATTTCAAGCAATGTGAGTGCTCAGCAGAAAGGGAACTTTTTTCCTTCCAGTTTGACTGAGATATAATTGACATATAGCACTGTTTAAGTTTAGTGTAGCATAATGATTTAATTTACCTACAGCATGGAATGATTTCCACAGTAAGTTTAGTGAACATCCATCATCTCATATAAATGCAAAGTAAAAGAAAAAAAGACATATTTTCCTTGTGTAAGAATCCTTAGGATTTCCCCTCTTGACAACTTTCGTTTATAACATATAGTAGTGTTAACTTATATTTATCATGTTGCATATTACAACCCTAGTACTTATTTTTTTTTTAATTTTTTTTTTAATTTTTTTTTATTTTTGCATTATAGCTGGTTTACAGATTTCTGTCAGGTTTTCCAACTGCACCATGTGGTAACCCGATTACATGTACATATATGGATTTGTCACATGTAATTAGATATAGTTCCCCGTGCATTACAGTTGGAGCTCCTTGCTATTCCATCATTAAAGCAGTAGTTATCCCCACTCCCTCCCACCCCTCCCCCACCCCTCCCCCGCCCCCTTGGCAACCACAAGTCTGTTCCTCAAGTTCGTGATTT
>PVHT021183696.1:853272-874020 GCA_004024745.2 Catagonus wagneri
TCCATCATTAAAGCAGTAGTTATCCCCACTCCCTCCCACCCCTCCCCCACCCCTCCCCCGCCCCCTTGGCAACCACAAGTCTGTTCCTCAAGTTCGTGATTTTCTTTTCTGTTGAGATGTTCATTTGTGTAGTGTTTTATTCTCCAGTTATAAGAGATTTCATATGACATCTGTCTTTCTCCTTCTGACTTGCTTCACTAGTACTTATTTATCTTGTACCTGGAAATTTGTATCTTTTGACTATCTTCATCCAGTCCCCCCTCCCCCGCCGCCGCCAATGCTTTCCGTAACCGCAGATCTCATTTCTTTTCCTTTGGTTTTTGAAGTCTAATTGACCTACAACACTATGTTAGTTTCATTTATACAACATAGTGATTCTGTATTTCAATACATTACAAAATGATCACTGTGATAGAGAACTTTTAAGGATAAAAGGTGAGGGGTGGGCAAAAACAGAAGCCTGAGAGAGACAGCAGAAAACTCTCAAATAGGCTGAACATGAATGCATAAGATCTAAAGGCACGCAGAACTGTGAAGAAAAAAATGGAAAGTCATTAATCTTGCTGTACCTTACATTACTCTCTTATTATGCAAGGAAAGGGTATGGAATTGTGCAAGACTTCTAGGAAGTGAGAAAATGTTTTGCATCTGACCTAGGTGCTGTTAAATGGAAATTGTCAGTGGTACCACTGGGGAATGAGAATGTGTGGTATCTGTTGGCAGCATCTGAAGAGAAGCAACTTTTATTATGCAAAAAAGAGCTGCATGTAGCCAGTCAGGCTTGCAGCTCTCATTCTAGTTAACCCTATTCATCATGTTGGCAACCTTCAGCATTCCTTGGGCCAGTCTCTAGGGGAAATGACATGCTTAGGGTTAGGGATCAAGACACAATCTCTAGTAGAGATTGAGCCTCAAAGCTCACCTGAGCTTAGAGAAAAGTTCACAGTAGAGGTTCTAAAAATATCAATAGCAACATCTTGGTTACCAGTTGCAGGATGGCGTAACAAGAAATACGGTTGTTCTTTGTCTGATGTTCCTAGAATGAGGCTTCTAAAACCTTTGGAATTCCATGAGCATAAGAGTGTCCTTGTTATTCGTAAGGAACCCCTTTTGATCACATCTGGATTTATGCTAATGAGGTAGCTTAGAGTGATTTATGCTAATGAGGTAGTTTAGAGTGATTTATGCTAATGAGGTAGCTTAGAGTGAGGTAGCTTGACAGCCTCAGGACAGAGCTAGCTGCCCCACCCCCTGACCTCTGGGAATGGGAAGGGATAGCTGGAGACCAAACTCTATAAAAACCTTTGAACAACCACATTTGATGAGCTTCTACATTGGTAAACACATTGAGGTGCTGGATGGTGAGCTCTGCACACCACTGCCTCCACCCTCCCTGCTGATTAGCTGTTCCTGCATTGTATCCTTTACCATAAACTGATAAACATAAGTGACTTCCTCAGTTCAGTGGGCCATTCTAGTCAATTACTAAACTTAGGAAGAGGGTCACAGTCTGATTTATAGCTGATGGATGAGAGGTACAGGTGACAACCTAGGATTTGTGACTGGGGTCTGAAGTGGAGCTGAGCCCTTCACCTGTGGCGGCTGCACTAACTTCCTTTGGTCAGTGTCAGAACTTAATTATGCGACACCCAGTTTGTATCCAGGGGATCAGATAATTGGTTGTTAGTGCTGGAAAACATTCCAGTCTAGGTCCCCACCCCCAGCCCCTCAAATGTCTACCACATACCAAAACATAGGAAGTATTAGGACTTTGATACTCAGACCAGCAGTATCAGTCTCACCTGAGAGCTTGCTAGAAATGCAAAATCTCAGGTCCCACCTCAGATTTACTGCTTCACACTCAGCCTTTTCCTAAGATCCTCAGGTAATACCTGGGCACGTTAAAGCTTAAGAATCACTCTGGGAGAAACTTTACAAAATTCATCTTAAGATTTATTACTCAAATTAAGAGCCCAAATTTATCCCTAGAATGAATGCTAAGCAGGTCTGTCTCTTAGAGATTCCAAAGTAAAATTGAATTCACTTGTGAGACTTGCAGAGTTTGGTTTATATCCTCATTACTCAGAAAACCACGAGCTGTTAAAATTTGGGAGTACTCACTCAGTATTCTGATCCAGTACTTAGTGTAATATTCAGAGGTAGGGCATAGGCTTGGCAGTATTGGCTGCTCTATTCCATGCTTTAATATCTTTCTGTAGGCAAAATTATGGGAAAACTATGGGTTGTGCATAGAATTATGGGAGTGGTTGAAGGGAAGGTAGCTGAAATGAGAGGGGGGTGGAGAAGATACATTATTTTGTTTTGGAGACAGTAATGGGTTTAAGTGCAAAGTATGTACATCTGAGACTGCAGATAAATTTTAATACTAGCTGGTAGAGGCATTGTTTCCCTTAGTGACAGGCAAGAATCACTGCCACTTCCATTGCACCTAGTGAGTGTGAATTGGTGGGTGGGAGGGAGGAAGTGCTCTTACAGAGTAAACAACCTGAATGATTTGTTTGTTCATTTAATCTCTGTCTCCTTTGCAGACCACAGTGGTTATATGTATTCTCCATCCAAGTTGAACATCTTTAGATTTATAAGAAACTGATTTCTTAAAGTACTTAGTAGCTTTTAAAGTAAGAATTCTCTGCTACCTCTCCTCAAAGATCTTGTGTCTATAGATTTAATGTGTTTTTTTTTTCACATTTCCAAAGTCTTTTGTGTCGGTTCTTCTTTCCCAGTAATGAGAACATTTACATTTATACGCAGAAGGCAGTTAACAAAACCTCACTCTTATCTTCAGGTACAAGCACTGGGGGAGGTGGTGGGAGAACATTGTAGGGAATGAAGACAAGATGAAATTAGAAATGAAATGAGGTGAAGAGACAAGTAATGAAAAGGGTTGGGGATATTTAGCTGTACTAGCTGAGGGAGAAAAAGTCTACAAAACTTGGTACATGTTCCCAAGTTCCCAGTATTAACTATGTTATATCTTAATGTGCAAAGATTTGCATGCCTACTTTTGCTGCCATTTTTTTTTCTTCTTTTTAGGGCCACGCCTACAGTATATGGAAATTCCTGGGCTAGGGGTCAAATAAGAGCTGCAGCTGCTGGCCTACACCACAGCCACAGAAACACCAGATCCGAGCCATGTCTGCGACTTGTGCCACAGTTTGCGTCAACTCTGAATCCTTAACCCAATGTGTAAGGCCAGGGATCAGACCCATAACCTCATGGTTACTCTGTCAGGTTCTTAACCTGCAGCACCACAACAAGTTCGTAAAATCAAGAATGGCTCTCCTGCTGCCATTCTCGACAATTGACAGAACACAGAGTGATCTTACATCCTAGCAGAGATAAAAGAATATTCTAGGTCCAGTTCGCCTTCCTCACCACCCTGTTTTGTAAGAATACGTTGAGCATCACTACAAAGGCAGTTTTTTGGGAGGGGTTTATCACACACTTTTGGTCTAACTGGGCTCAGGCCTGTAATTTGGACTTGTTTCATGCTGCCATTAAAGAACACATAAAAATAGGGCCAAACTGAGAGAAAATTTGACTAGTCAGCAAACCATGATATACTCAGATCTTCACATTTATGAAATGAAACCATTTTTTGCATCCCATTCTGCCCTGATAGAGTGTCATAAATTTGGATTATATGTCAGTTATCCAAATTTACTTTTCTGTACTTTCTCCTTTGAATATGAATGTGAATTTTAATTTAAAGCTTTCTTATGCACAAAACTTCCCATCAGAACTATGTTTTAGCCATCATTCCGGGCTCTTTCATACTTGCCAAACATCTTCTCTTTCCAAGGTCATCTGTTTCACTACATCACTGGAAATGAAGTGGGACGTATGGTTCTGTTTAATCAAATTTCATGCTCTACTGCCTCTGTTTTTATGGCCCCTCTGCTAATTGATCAAGTTTTCAATTAAAGTCTTCCATCTTTGTTTTAATTCTTTGTTAAGGTTTTGATTCCATTAGATGATTTCCTGAGATGTGAGCAGCTCAAAGCCCTGTTATCCATGCCAGTTATCTGCCCAGTGTGGGGTTTTCTGCATTGAGGAGACATGATTGGTTCTCTCTTTCTCTCTGACTTCACCCCATTTCTCACAGTTAAATTCCTCCTTGGACTGACTTTGTCGACTAGATTCAGAATCTTTAAAATTTTGATTCATTTGTTCAAGAGGAGATTCATTTGCTTTATGTGTTATCAGGGATTTAAAAAAAAACAGCAAAAAACCTTTGTACATTTTACAGCTGTCTCATTCAGTAGCAATTAAGCAAATTGGCAGGATAGTCACCTAAGCAGCAGCTAAAAAAATGACTATCGTTAATAAATGGCCGGCTCATAACATTCTTTTTTATGTGGGGTGCTTCTCTGTGTGGTCTTTCTAATGAGCTGTAACACTCCGTGATTACCAAATCCATTTACTGTTTCTATAGATAAGTTAAGGTGCTAATACAACAAATACATGTAATACTGCATCTCTCTGATTGCACTGATTCCTCCCTTTTATACTCGATAAGCAAAGTGTCATCCCCAAAGCTGTAGTAAATCAAATCCACCTTGAAATTCACTAATGGATGGGATATTAAAATGCAAGTTCTTAAAATCAATATATTTAACAAAAAATCCCAGGAAAATATGCTGATGGGAGTCAATGTAAATAAGCTTTATTTATGATGGTTTTCCTCATTGCAAAATAATTCTTAATTTCGAAGTGTGGGATTTTAACTTTGATATTTTTGACACTGTGGGAGAAATTCAGACAACACTTTCATAGGAGCCTTTTTGCAAAGCGTGACAGGCGGTATTAAAGGTTTAGTGTTTAGAAGTTTTACAATATGAAATTCTCACTTTATGGTAATCCACAAATAAGGTGCAAAAGCCCATAAAATATATTTCTTTTGTCTGCTTAAGATGCAAAGAGCAGGCATACTTTCTTACCTGGTTACCTGCATCTTAAGAGCAGAACTCAGGCTTAGATTGGGTCAGTGGCTCTCCGCATTCGCTCTAAAACTTGCTGTTCATCCTGCAAGCAGTGGTTTCTGAAGCACATATTTTGCTTCTGCAAATATATCTTAAAGATTCAGAACCTAGTAATGTTAACGAGGTTGTTTATACTTTTATAGCTTCTTTATTTCTACTCACTTTTTTTTTTTTTTTGTCTTTTTGCCTTTTCTAGGGCCGCACTCACGCCATATGGGGGTTCCCAGGCTAAGGGTCTAATTGGAGCTGTAGCCGGCAGCCTATGCCACAGCCACAGCCACAGCAACACAGGATCCGAGCTGCGTCTGCAACCTATACCACAGCTCACAGCAACGCCGGATTCTTAACTCCCTGAGCAAGGCCAGGGATCAAACCCTCAACCTCATGGTTCCTAGTTGGTTTCGTTAACCACTGAGCCCTGACGGTAACTCCTCTATTCACTTCTTGATAAAGATATAGGTAGTTACATGGTTCAAAATGCCACAGAGCAATTTGCAAAGTTTGTCTAGGATATGTAGGATATCGTGCCCCTGGAAAGTTGAGAAACTAAGAACTCCAACTTGTGAAATAATTTTTAACTACCTTTGAGTTTGGTGAAACAACAAAACCCAATCCCAAATCAATGTGCATTTGTTTTTCTGGAAAGCAGCATAGAAATGTAATTAAGAAGGAAGTTGTTAGAGTTCTTGTCGTGGCACGTGGAAACCAATATGACTAGGAAACATGAGGTTGCGGGTTTGTAGCTCTGATTCGACTCCTGGCCTGGGAACCTTCATATGCCGTGGTGCAAAAAAAAAAAAAAATAAGTCGTTCAGATTATTCTGAATCTTCCCTGTATTTTAGGTAGATAAGCCCTTAAAAAATTAAAAAACCTTACGTGAACATTTTGCCAAGAGTCTAACTGCTAGTTTTACATGAATATTCTAAAGTCTCCGATATAAAACTCCTCAACTGTCTCAGAGGTTGCTTGTCTTAACAAAAATCACTTTGTTTTAAAAATTTATGATGTATTGTGGCTGATCAAATTGAACTATGTCATATCATAAATTCAAAACCAATTTTGTCTAAGAGTACACACTATCAGTTAAAAATGCATTTTCCCTTACTTTTCATTGTTTTTAGGGCTGAGGCTTCTCACCTTGAGGGTGTCAGAGAATCACTTGAGGAGACCACACTCCTGCAGATTCAAATTCATTTGATCTGCGGTGGATTCAGGAATCTGCATTAGGTCATTCCCTGTTCTCCCTCAGGCCATTCTAATGTAGTTAATTCTTTTCTTTTAGATTTTGTTTAATTTTTACTACAGTTCTGAGTCAATTCCCACTGCACAGCACAGTGGCCCAGTCATACACATTCTTTCTCTCATATCATCCTCTACCATGTTCTATCCCAAGAGACTGGATACAGTTCCCTGTGCTGTAGAGTAGGACCTCACTGCCCATCCATTCCAAATGCAAGAGCTTGCATCCACCAACCCCGAAATCCCTGTCCATCCTACTTCCTTCCCTCCCCTCCCCTCTGCCCTGGCAACCACAAGTCTGCTCTCCATGTCCATGAGTCTACCTTTGCGTCCGTCCTGTAGACAAGTTCATTTATGCCATATTTTAAATTCCACATATAAGTGATATCATATGGTATTGGATTTTCTCTTTCTAACTTACTTCACTTAATATGAGATTCTCTAATTCCATCCATGTTCCTGCAAATGGTAATTCAGTTAATTCTTAAAAATGTCTTCAGAGCACACTGTGAAGAACATGGTTGAACAGGTCAATACTCCATCTTCTTATAATGACCTTAAACTTTACCTGTTTGCTGGAAGGTATAAGAACCTCAAACATTTTAGTTGTTTTTTGTGGATTACATGGCTAAAACCTACAGAGTACTGTCTCTCTTTTTCATCATAGTTCAATTTAGTATTTGTTAATAAAAAGCTAGAAAGGCAACCTAACCTGCATATTTTTATTTAAAAAATATCTTAAGATAGCCATCTTCTCTAATTTTTATTTAAGTGAACCTGCTTTGAGGGGCAAAATGATCTGTTTTCTGGGTTGAGGTGATTTCTTACAGTGATCCTTATCAGATAAAGTCTTAAAGCTTGGAGTGAACATACTGACTTTTCATTATTTAGTCTCATCGAAGGAACAAATATCCTTCATAAGACGTTTAATTTTAGTTGTAATTGTGTTTCTACTCCACTAAGGCAGGCTCTTTTCCTATGTGTTTAAGTTTGAACTAAAGTGAAAAAATTGGAGATCAGTTGTGTTAAATCGGCATTTGTGACATGGTCCTTGTACCTTGTATTTCATTGTCAGTTGGTTAGGTAGCAAATACTACCTTTTTCAATGTCTAAGGGCAACACTGGGTCATTGGAAGCCCAAGTTGATTAACTGGAGAGTAGAAATGAGAGTGGTGGTTGATAGATGATCCTGACTTATGGTCCAGGCATTACTGAGATGCATTTATTATTAGAGATCTGGGAAATTCCAGATTCTTATTCCCCAAAAAATTCTGATTCTGAAAGTGCAATACATTCGTGTTACTGTTGCATTCCTTTACTGCTATACACACGTCAGCTTTATAGAAAAGTCTACTAGAGCAGATCCATATTGCTCTGTACATTCAAGTACATGGCCATTTGTAGTCCTTATCTGTATGAGTGCTCATGGAAGCATCTCTACCGTACTTTTTTTTGGATGAGACCACCTTTTGAATAACGTTTTCTTTGTAATAGTTTTTCTGGTTAGTTATATTCTTCTGAAGAGATTTAACATATGGGATGATAGGCCAGTCAAGGGAAAGTTGATGATAAATCCATTATGTACTCCTTTTTCCCAATCCTAGGACAGCCAACATGATTTCTCTAGGCATGGCAACATGAGTCTCCAAATCCCAGGTTGAATTTTGTTTTACAGTGGAAAGGGGGTGAGGCGTGCATTTGAAAAGAAATGTGAAGCTTATTTTCTTAAGCGCTTCCCAGGAGAAGGTAGGCCCAAACCTTTATTTCCTTCTGAGCAGTTCCAACTCATTGAACTTCTGCAGGAAGAGGGCAAGACTTAAGGAAAAAGAAAATGTAAACATCAGAGAGATCAGAAGATTCTCAGAACAGGGTTTTCTGTCTTTTTTTTTTTTTTCTTCCTTTATACAGCCTTGATGGGTTAAGGGTTGAATCAGAGCTGCAGCTGCAGGTCTATTCCACAGCCTCAGCAAGACTGAATCCAAGCTATATCTACAACCCACTGAGCAAGGCCATGTATTGAACCTGCTTCCTCACAGAGAGTATGACAGGTTCTTAGCCTGCTGAACCACAATAGGGACTCTGATTTTCTGCCTTTTTAAGGATGGTGGTTTATTTCCTCCTGTAGTTTCCTGTTTGAAGTGATTTGGGAGAAAGGTATTAAATAGAAACTCTCATCAGAAGGGGCTTTGGGGAAAACTAAAGAGATTAAAAGCTGCATTACTTTACATTAGCATATACAAAATCAACTTGTCCTATAACACAGTGGAATTAATTGTGGACTGGGAATTGGAAGTGAGGCCAAGGCTGGCTGTGTGGGAACAGGGTGGGGTAGGTCAGCTTATTCCAGCAAACCTCTCTTGCTTATCTGTAAGAATGTACCCGCATGATCTTTCAGGGTTCTTAGCCCTAAAGTTCTAAGATTTCAAATTGAGACTGATTATGTTTCTTCTACTTCTGGAGTTGGTAAATGTTTCTCCAGGAGAGATGCTCCTTTGCATGTTTGCTCTGAGGGCCCGGCCCTAAAGCAGGGTACATGCATAAACTTCAGCTGGTTTTGGAGCCAGGAGATCCTGTGCAAATTTAATGGATGAGTGCTTATATGTGTTTTCTGGGGATCACAGGGTTTTTTTTTTTTTTTTATTAGACTTTCAAAGGAGTTTATGATCCCAAACAATTGCCCTAAAGAAGGGAAAAGTAAAAGAAACTACTTGTTTCTGAGAGAAACTTGTAGGTAAGGCTGGAGGGAGCTGTAGGAGGCTCATACTTTCTACCTCATTTCTGGGATATGTCAGTATTTCAAATAATGACTTAATGGGAGATGTTGTTATTTTCATGGAATTTTAAAAACATATTTTGCCAGAAAGTTAGAAAGTATAAAAAAATGAAACACACAAAAATAAAAGAAATCCCACAATGATGGCTGTGTGTCAAAAGGACACAGAGGCCAACTGCAAGATCTCCCAATGGCCAAAGATGAAACCATTTGAGCAACAAAACAAAGTAGTATTGGATTGTAACCCAAAGTATAAAATAAATATCCACAAGTTCCATGTAGACTAAGTAAATGACTGAGTAAATAAATACATTGGGAAGAACAGGCAGATAGTCCATGCAGAATTCCAAATAATTTACATATATGCTTTGCTCTGCAGGAGGTAGAGAATATCTCACTACTCGTTAAGTGTAGGACATGCAGAGAGATTTCCAGAGTGGAGAAGTTTGGAAAGTTTGGGAAAAAATAATGACTTTACAATGGAGAAAACTGATGATACTCTTTCAAGTTAGATATTCAAGATTAATATCATCAGTAATAAATCATACTGATGATTTGTACCCTTGATATAATGTGATGAGAATGACAATTTACCTCTATGGCCTTCTTCCCAAAGCACATTTTCCTTGTCTAATTATAAGAAAAATATCAGACATATCCCAATAGAGGGACATTTTCCAAAATACCTAGCAAATAATCTTCAGAACTGTCAGGATCTTTAAAAAATATGGAAAGTCCAAGAAACTGTCACAGCAAGAGAAAGAGACATGACAACTAAACGTGTGTAGTGTCATGGAAGAAAGAAAGGACACTATGGAAAAACTCAGATGATCTGAATAAAGTATGGAGCTTAGTTAAAAAATATATGTATATATTGTAGATTGTTAAGTGTGTGTGAATACATCTTTGCAATTGTAATGAAATTTATTGGGAATGTGATATTAGTCATTAAGAGTAGACTCTAGTGCTTATTTCTAGGGTTCAAATCCAGGGTCCACCAATAATTATAAGCCGTGTAGCTTTCGGTAGTTATTTAACATCTCTGATCCTCACTTTTTCAACTCCAAAAGCAGTGCGTATAAAGTCCTTAGGACAGTATCTGGCCCACAGATACATAGTCATTATTAATTGGAAAAATGAAATGATATAGAAACATGAGCTCCATATTAACTTATACAGGTATACTTGTGTTTAGTAATTGTTATAACTAACAGTTGTATAATATTTTCTGTAGTTTATAACACTATGGCATGTACATTAATTCATTGAAGCCTCAAGCATCACAATGAGCTATTTGATAAACTATGATCCCCATTTTACAGATGGGGAAGCAAGTTCAAAGAAATTGAACTTGGATGCCATAGATAAATGCCAGAACTGGGATGCAACATATTCTAATTTCAAAGCCCATGTTATTTCAACAGTATAAGGCTGTCTCTTAGGTATTTTCTATTTGCAAACTCTCCAGAAACTTTAAATTAAAAAAAAAAGTCCTGAAGATATTGCTCCAAAGTTTTGTTCTCAATGTTTTATTGCATTATTTCTCATAGTATCCTTAAGGAGATAGAAGAATAAACATTGAAGTCTATATTTTGCAGAGGAAAAGGCAAGGCCCTAGGATTTTTCTTCACTTCATATCAGGAATTTGTTAGATTCTGGGGGAAAAGCCACCTTAAACCAAACTAACTTTTAGTTTTTGCTCCAGTATGATGGTGTTGCTAGATGTTGTGGGAATACAATGATGAATACATGAAGATTATTGTCTTAAAGGATTTGGCTGTCTGTGCCTTCTTTTCATCTAAACCTAAATTAGGCAATGTAGTCCTCATACAGGCATTTCAGGCTTAAAGTTAAATATGTCATAGTATGATATTTTTATAGCCAGTTGTACAGAATATAACCATGAAATTTTTGCACTTTTTAAAAGACAAACCCAGTTTATACAGTGACCAAATTATTGTTATTAAAAATAAAATTAGGTTGCAAAAATTTAGATTTTTCTGGAATTATGTATGTTAACATATATGCATAAATTCAATAAAAATGTGCATGTGTGCAGAGACATAATCTTGTAGACATGTGACTATGGCTATTTTGCAAGGAGAGGTAAAGGGATGATGAAAGCCCAAGCTGGCAACAAGTCACAAGTGTGTTACTTTCTACTGTATAACAAATTGCTCTAAAACTTAATGGCTTGAACCAATACATATACCCCAGTTTCGGTGGATAAGGAATCTGGGGACTTCTGACTCAAGGCTTTTCAGGAGGTAACAGTAATATATCTGTTATTACTGATCATGACTGGGACCATGGTCTTAATCTGAAGCCTCAACTCAGGGAGGATCTGCTTCTAAGATCACTCACAGGGTTGTTGGCAAAATTCAGTTCCTCACTGGCGGTTGGATCAAAACCTTACATCCTCACCAGCAGTTGGCCAGAGGCTTCCCTTGGTTCCTTGACACGTGGCTCTTTCCGTAGGGCAGTCACAATGTGACAGTGGACTTCCCTCAGAGCAGGAGAGCAAGTGAGGACCCAGGGAAATCAGGTTTTCTATAACTTACTCCTGGAAGTGAAATGCCAGTTTGACGTGAAAGACTCATGTAGGGGCTTTAAAGACAAATATTAGATTTAAGAGGGAGGTGTTTAGAGACCCTGAAAACAATAGTAAATTTAATTTACTAACTACTTATTTTTCAGCTATCTTTTACTATTGACCCAGAAAATAGTTCCCCTTCCCTAAAGCACTTAAAAGATTTCAAATTCCTTTACAGATTACATAATGTACATTGGTTCTGTACAGTGTTTATTCTCTCCTATTATTTTAAACAAGCCACATGTTAAGGACTTACTGTGCGCCAGGCATTGTGTCACATGCTAAAATATTAAAACAGAAAAGTCAAGGGCTGTATTTTTGTGGCATTCAGTCTAGGGAATTTAAGGAAAATAAAGGTTACTTTGGTAACATGCTTTAATGGATAATATCTAAAGCATAGCATTAAGAGCATAATACTTGCAAAGAAAATATAAGTTAAATACCACAAGTTGATGTAAATATCCATCTAATTTTCCTCTTCATTATTGTATCCCTTGCTCCCAAACTCTGTACATTCACTCGCACCAGATATACTTCTTCCTTTCGAATTATTTCCCAGCCTACTTTCTTATATGTTCCATTTATTTAGCTGCTAAAAAGGAAAGAAAATGCATGCCACATGAAGCAACCCTCTCTATATCATTTGGAAAAAATGTTACAACTCTGTGATCAGCAGGATTTTGCTTTCCTTTCTGAGGCAAATGATAAATCTCAAGGTGTAAAACACCTGGCTGGCAGCTTGGAGTAGAACTGGCTACAGGGTCTCTGTAGCTCAGGAAATGGGGGACAGGAGGTAGGGCACTTAAGAAAAGAAGCCCTCTCTCTGAACTTAAACATGGCCTAAAGGTTGGCAGAATAGTGAGAATCTTGCTGAGGACTAAGATTTAAAGGAATGAAGGAAGGCAGGCCCAGTTTGAGCATTGCTTTTCTATGGTTATATCACTTAATTTTTTTTCTTGGTACTGTTGTTTCCTTTGCTGCTCTCTCGCTTACCCTCAACTAATAGCTAGTGCTCTGTGCACATATGATATCCTTGATACTGGTATAAGTGCTTTACTTAGCATTATCTCACGTAATGCTCATAACAACCTTTAGGGAAGGCACGACTGTTATCTTCATTTTATCAAAGGGGAAAGAAAGTGAACATTGGTCTAACTGTTGTACATCTGGTAGATGATGTGGCAGTCTGATTCTAGTGGCCTTGCCTGTTGATAACATTATTTTCTGACTATAGCTCCACTCTTTTTCCTAAAATTCCTTATTCTTTCTTTATTAAAATTGAGAATTAGAATTGCCCCAAACATCCATACTTAGCAAGTTACCTGCTTATTTTGATAAAGTTTTTTTTTTTCTCTTCAAAAGTAGGTGTCATTGATTTTGAAAATACATGTAAGTGAAAGAGGGAAACAAAAATCACTCATAACCCCTCCATCCAAGAGTAAACCTGTTACCCACTGATATCTGTCAAACACATACGAACACAGGTAGCCGGCATCCACTGCACCTCTGTTATGTGGTAAGTCTTACAGATATGTATGTTGTTATGCATATTTCAAGTTTCAAGTACTCACAGATACACACTCAGGCTTATTCCATTCATGATGTTTCTTGAATGAGTGTAGAATGCCCCTTGTGGATAGAGCTTTCCTGCCAGCTTACTTTAGGGTAGATTTATCCTGGATTTGCTCAAATAGGCTTGGTTCAAGCCTGCTGATCCAGTATAATTATTAGCAGCATCCTTTTTCACTATTATTATTTTCCCAGTTTGCCCGTGTTGCTGAGCCTGAGGCCTAGGCCAGCCGCTTCAGTTACTATTGGACCCCTAGCCTGGGAACCTCCATATGCCCCGGGTGTGACCCTAAAAAGACAAAAAATATTTTTTCCCTGTTTGGATGATGATAAATCATATGATTATCTTGTTCACAGGCCACTGGCAAGCCAGTAGAGGACTGTCAAGTTAACTTAGTAACAGATCCAAGAGATAGAAAAATAAACAAAACTGTTACACCAAGATTCTTCTAATTAGATGGATAACAAGGAAACAAGTACATTTAAAAAATTCTACTTGAATAACATGGTAAGTAGAATAGAGTTAACCATTATTGGGAGAGAATGTAGGAGCAGGATATGAAAATGCTCCTTTTCAAGTGTACCAGGATTTTTTCAAAAAGATCGCTTGCTGGAACAACAAAAAAAAAATGTGCCCAAGCAATTTAAGAAGCCGATCTCTTACAGATTGCATTTTAGGCTACAATACATTAAAAATAGAAACAAATAATGAGAGTGGAATTAAAATGTGCCAAATGCATAAAAACTTAAAAAAAAGTGTTTTTTAAAAAGTGCCTAGGTCAGGGAAGGAATCCAGAATGTAATAACAAGAAAATGCAATGAAAATATAAATGCAATGTATAAAAAAATTATGGAATGTTGCCAAAATAGCACTTAGGAGAAAATTTATCACTCAAAATACCTCTGTTTGTATGGAAGAAAAGGGAAAAACAATGAACTAAGTCTCTACCTTAAGTGTTTAGGAAAAGAATAAAACAACATGCCAAGAGAAACCAGGAAAAAAGGCAAAGATAAGTAGACATATGTGGGAACAATAATGGAAAAGGGATCCAATTCACAATAAAGCAAACATTCAATAGGATTTAAGAGCTGAAAAGTATTCATAACCAACCAAGGTTCATTGGAAGAATATTGTAATAAAGGGAGAGGCAAACTCTGTCTGAATAATATTCCACAGATGTCAGATATTCCCAACTTTCATTATAGGTTTGATATAGTCTCAGTGAAAGCATGATTTTCTTTATAAGCTGATAGAAATAATTTCAAAACATGCATCTGAGAGCATTAATAGCTCAGAATGTGACCTATTAATGCAATGTGAATGAATTGGTTTTTCTGAAAAGGAGAACTGAGAGTTACTAACTCCCAAATACTAAAGTTCAGAGTAAAATGATAAAATAAAAACAAGTTTTCTGCTTTTTGTGGAAATAAAATGAATAAGCTTCAAATAGTTTAGAAATTTATATGCAAACTTTTGTTATAGAAAAATGACTATTGACTAGAATTTTGGAATGGTCACTTTGTAAGCAGAGGTGATAGGAAACATCAAAATGGAAAAGAGCCACAGTTTATATTATAAATTTTAGCTTCTGTACAAAGGAAAGATTGTAACTAAATTAAAAGAACAAATGCAGAAGCAGTTTCAGAAAAAGTGAAAACATTTTAAAATCAATCCTATATAAAATATTCATTTAGCATTTTAAGAAAATTTTCAACAACATAGAAAATAATTAGAGAATATTTAAAAATAGCTACTAGGTTAAACAGATATTTATTGAACTCCTGGGATCTCAAGATACTTATAAAAATATTGTCACTGCCCTCAAGGAGCTTGCAGCTGCTAACCTTATAAACATATGGTAAAGAAATGCAAATTAAGGCTATTAAACCATTTTATACTTACTTAACTGGTATAATTAAGGCTAAATATAAATCTGTAGTATAAATTATTTTTTTAAAAACCAATTCATTCACATTGCAGGTATCAATTTCAAAATCTCTGTACATTTTTTATATTTTAAAAAATTTATCATAATCCATGTTAACTTTTGAAATATTTAGAAACTTATATTAGTTTGGGAGAATTTGATTCCTACCCTCATGAATGACTTTGATAGGTTCAAAAAATTCAGTATAGGAAGTAACTATAGATGTGGTAGAAATCAATAGCAAGGGAATTAGAAGTGAAACCTGGAAATGTGACTGATTTGCTGCAATCTTATGATAAACTTTAACCTCTGAGGAGTGCAATGGATTAGCAGAGAAAGTAGTTTCTGGAGGTGGGAATCAACTCCTGGCAAAGATGCTGTGAAGATTGTTGAAATGACAATAAAGAATTTAGAATATGATGTAAACTTAGTTGGTGAAGCATTGGCAGGGTTTAAGAGAATTGACTCCAGTTTTGAAAGAAATTCTAAAATGCTAAATGCTCTAATGTTCTGAGTGTTCTTAAATGGTAAAACGCTACCAAAAAGCATTTAATGTATAGCAAAATTTTTTTGTGAACAGAAGAGTCAATCGATGTCGTGAACTTCATTATTATCTTATTTTAAGAAATTGTCACAGCCACCTAACCTTTAGCAAGCACCATCCTGATCAGTAGCCATCAACACTGAAGCAAGACACTGCACCAGCAAAAAGATTAGGACTCACTGAAGGCTCAGATGGGTGGTTAGCATTTTTTAGCAATAAAATATTTTTAGATTAATATATATATACATATATACATTTTTAGGCATTGTGCTATTGCACACTCAATAGACTGCAATATAACACAAAAATAACTTTTATATGCACCGAGAAACCAAAATATTCATATGACTCACTTTTATTGTGATACCTGCTTTATTGTGGTGGCCTGGAACCAAACCCACAGTATCTTTGTGGGGTGCCTGTATGCTAAAAGATACTGAAGAATGACCTCAGTAAAATGGCAGAAGAATACGTCCCAGGCATGTCCCTGCTCATAAACATACATAAAACAGTGATATTTGTGTCAAAATACCTTTCTGAGTTCCAAAGACCAGTTAAGAGTTTGCAAAGCCCCAGACAGCACAAAAAGTGAGAACCACTTTGAAATATAAGAAGAGCAGTTTCCCTTTACCAGTGTCCTGTCAGCCCCCCCCCGCCCATGTAGGTGCAGTTCAATGCCAAGAGGATCCACTCATCCCCGGGATTTCTCCCTTGGGGGATCGAATAGTTAAGCGCATATTGGATAGCCTTTGCCTTTGGGAATGCTGCCCAAGAAATCTACTTCGGTATGACCTCACACAGACTGCTGAGGCAACCATCGGTTAGAATGCCTGAGAGCAGCTAAAACCAAAGCAAAGGCTTGGGAGGCATCTTGTAGCCTGCTTGGCCCTTCAAGATTGAGAGAAGGTGCTCAGTTCTGAGACTCCTCTTTCAGGAGACTAGGAGAAAAGTGGAGCTTGCATCCAGCCTCCTGGCATTCCAAACTAGCCCCTTAGTGGAAAGTTGTGGGTGCAGGATTGAGAGATGGTGCACAGTCTTGAGACTTCTCCTTTAGGAAGGAGAGAGTGGAACTTGCACCCAACCTCCCGGCATTGCAGGCCTCTCTCCCAGGGAAGAGGAGTGGGTAGATCTCAGCAGACTGCATGGCTTCCCAGGACTGAGAGTAGGTGTACAATTCTGAGAGTTCTTCAGAAAGAAGAGAGAGAGAGAGATGGAGCTTGCATCCAGCTTCCCAGCATTTCAGTGCACGCCCCTGGGGAAGGGGCATGATTAGCTTTGAGCAACCAGCATGATCCTGTGGGACTGAGAGAAGATGCACAGTACTGAGATGTCTCCTTCAGGAAGCAGGGAAAGAAGTGAAGTTTGCTTCCAATATCATGGCATTTCAGTGTATTGCTCTAGGGAAAAGGGCTCCGTGGTGCTGAGCACAGCTGTGCAGGATAGAAGACGTATTATCCAGACTCTTTGCCTTAAAGAGAAAGGGAAAGAGGTGAAGCTTACACCCAATTTCCTGGCATTTTAGGAATGAAAGAAAATATTTGCAAATCATAAATCCGATAAAGGCCTGATATCCAAAATATATAGATAACTCATACAAGTCAATAGACAAAAATCAATCGAATTAAAAACAGAGGCAGTGAAGACATTCCTCCAGAGAAGACATTCAAATGGCCAACACATATGTGAAAAGGTGCTGAAATCATTAATCACCAGGGAAATGCAAATCAAACCATAATGAGATACTACCTCATATCTGTCAGAGATATTATTATTAAAAGGTCAAGACATGACAAGTATTGGTAACGGGGCGGGAAAGAAAGGAGAAGCCTTGTGCACTGTTGATGGGAATGTAAATTGGTGCAGATACTGTGGAAAACAATATGGAGTTTCCTCAAAAAGTTATAAATAGAACTGCCATATGATCTAGCAATTCCAGTTCTGGGTATAAAGCTGAAGGAAACAAAATCACTATGTCTAAAAACTATCTGCACCCACTCTTCATTGCATCATTATTTCCAATAGTCAAGATATGGAAACAAGCTAGGTGTTCATCAAAAGATAAATTAATAAAGAAAATGTGTGTGTTACACATTATATATGTGTGTGTGCATATATAATGGATATTACTCAGTCACAAAAAGGAAATACTGCCATTTGTGACAACATTGATGAATCTTATAGATATTATGCTAAATAAAGTAAGGCAAAGAAAGACAAATACTTTATGATGTCTCTTATCATAGAATCTAAAAAGCTGAACAGATTAGTGGTTTCCAGAGGCTGGGGGTGAAGACTAGGTGAAATGTGGGAAGGTTGTCAAAAGGGACAAACTTCAAGTTATAAAATACATAAATTCTGGGGATTATAGCATGGTGAGTAAATTTAACAACATCGTATCTTGCATTTGAAAGTTGCTAAGAGAGTAGATCTTAAAAATTCTCCTTACAAGATAAAAAAGAATGAAACCGGTCAAACAGCAAATTTCCTTATAGAGTATCTTTGAGGGAGAACTGCAGGCTATAACATCTTATGCACAATGTTCTAGCATTTGTAGAAATGCTTTAGCAAAATATTTGAACTATTATCTCTAGAGAAACTACCCTATAGCAGTGCTTCAGGCCAAATTCTAGTAGAATTGGCATTCCTGCTTTCAAGAAGCCCTTTTTTGCCCTTATTGAGGTTGGCGGTAAGAAGTTGGATACTACTGGCCAATATGATTATATTCCTGTTATCAGCTTTGAAAAAAACATTTAAAATAAGAAGAAGTAAATAATTTCATGTTAACTTGAATATGACTTCCTATTCTCTGCATATTTATATGCAGGAATCTCAGAGGCTTAGGGTAGGAATGTGTGCCTGCCTGTGCACACCCAAATGGCAGACATTCTTTAAATGTCTCTGAACACTGACCTTTCCCTCCTCTGTCTCCTATTCCTAAGCCACCCAGTGTCCTAGTTGCTAGATTTGCCCACTAGTACCACAAACCTTATAATTAAATGTGCATATGGATCATCTTGTTAAAATGTAGTTTTGGATGCAGCATATCTGGTGTGGTACCTGAGATTCTGCCTTCCCAACAAACTCCCAGATGATATTTCTTGCTCATGATCTGTAGACCAAACTTTGGACAGCAAAACTCTATAGTAGGTGTCAGCAGACATACTGTAAAGGCCCAGATGGTAAAATCTTAGGCTTTATGGGCCACCTTGTCTCTGTCCCACTGTTCAATCCTGCTATTATAACATGAAAATAGTAGGACAGCGTGTAAAGTAATAGGTGTGGCTTAGTTTCAATAAAATTTTATGTACCCTGACAGATGAATTTCATAGAATTTTCAAATGTTAGGAAATTTTCTTCTTTTGACTTTCCCCCCTAACTTTTAAAAATATAAAATCCGTTCTTACCCCGGGACTGCACAAAAGCAGTTAGCAGGTGTGTCAAATGCCCTTACTTAAACCAGTTATTGAAAGTGGGGTGGGGGTTTTGTGATTGGCTCAGCCTGAGAAACTTGTTACCAAAGGGGATAGTTGTGGGGCCACAGGGAGGTGGACTGGGGGTTTGGGACTGGCATATGGTATGAGGTATAAGGAATGATTGGTCAACAAGGACCTGCTGTATAGCCCAAAGAACTCTGTGTGTACGTGTATAACTGAGCCACTTTGTTGTATATGGAAATTATCATAACATTGTAAATCAACCATACTTCAATAAAACTTAAAAAAATGAAGAAAAAAGATTTATCCCTGGAGTAGGTGGCAGGGCCAGTTTCCCTTGAATTTTAAAAGGTGAGAAAAGAAAAAAAATTATCAACTTGTCTAACTTTAATCAAGTCTTTTCAGATAGTATCCTTAAAACAATACCATAATTCACCAGCAGGTTTTTATATCAATATATGATCTGGGATAAAGCCATAAGATTTTTTTTACCCTCTTATGCACCTGTATGTGCTAGAATGCATGATAATGAATATTTCTGTGAAAAGAAAGAAAAAAACCTACCATTTTTTAAATGCTTGTTAATGTTAAAACAAGATAATAAAATAGTATTCTTCTATATATTTGATAGAAAGCTTATTTCAGTAAGCTTAGTTTATGCTGGTCCCATTAGGTAAAGCAATCTGGTTAAGAAAGTTGATTAATCAGATTGGATCTGTTAGGATTAATTCACAGCAAAACAACAACAAAAAGTGATTGTAAACTGCTCAGCATGTATTAGTAATACCCTCTCCACATACACACATGCACACACTCTATTGCAGGAAGGTAAGTTTTCTATAAGAGACTTAGCTGACCTGAATGTGAGTTATTTTCACATGGACTCAGAAGATAAGATCAGAAAACAGGCTAATAAAGTGGCCCAGCATCCTTAACGCTGACTGGGTGACTGTGGAGCTGTCAGTTATCCTGAGGACCAGGTTGCTTTCAGCCTCCTTAAAGTGGAGAGGACTCTGGTGGTGTTATTATAGTATTACTTAGCTTAAACCAAGTGCTAAATGTGTGCATTTGTTAGACAAAGACTGCCACCAGAGAGTAAAGAATATGATATTTTAGAAATAATATATTCTGCCTTTGTGAAGAGCACAGAGTCTCATGACTGAGTCTTTGTAAACATTTTCTAAAGACATAAATAAACCATTTGTGACTTCAAATTACAACCATTTTGAAAAAGCAGAAAGCTGTTTCAGAAAGGAAATGCCAAATGTGTTGCAAGTCAGTACAAAAAGAAATGCTTGTCAGTTGAATATGTTTCACGGAACTTTATAGTTAACAGTCTTTTCAGGTATAAGATAATAGCCTGAGGTTTTTGTACATTTTATTTTGATGGCTGGTTATCTATGGAGTCAACAGAAAATCAAATAAAACTTTGGAAGCTGCAAGGTTTTCAAACAGTCTTCTATTAGATAACTGCAAATAAATAAATTTAAAATGAAATGATTTGAGAATTGTGAATAGAGGTTAGGTATTTTCCTTCTTGCTACAGGAATTAAAAAACAACCTATGAGTCCCTTGTTTTAATCTCATTTGCATTATACAAAGTGATATATTATTATCTGGCAAGCAAGTACACTGTTGTGTGTCTATATATATATATATATATA
>PVHT021183696.1:875020-897102 GCA_004024745.2 Catagonus wagneri
ATATATATTATATACAGTATATATATTTATATATATATTTACATATATATATCTATATATAATTTATATTCCTCTTTTTCTCTTATATGGTACATACCTTGAAAAAAATCTGTTAACATATTCAATGTAGGCCCAAAGTGTCTGCAGGCTACATCAATAAGATGCGATCTTTCTAGGTTTGTGCCATGAATCTTTATTTAGATTATTTTTTTGTAAATTGATTTTTGTTAAAATGAAACTAAAATGGGTGTTTAAGATTTATTCTACTTGGCTTTCTTCATGAACTATGCAAAATATGGCTTCAATGGCTTGAGAGGGGGGGATACTTTTCTCTGACTCTGTTTTGTAATACCTTTTCTATGGGACTTTTTCCAGATAAAAGAGTTTTATTAAAGAGATTCACTTTAAGGGCTGTTGTTCAGGAGTTCCTGTTGTGGTGCAGCAGACATGAATCCGACTAGTAACCACGAAGTTGCGGGTTCAATCCCTGGCCTCGCTCAGTGGGTTTAGGATCTGGTGTGGCTGTGAGCTGTGGTTTAAGTCACAGACATGCCTGTGTTGCTGTGGCTGTGGTGTAGGCTGGCAGCTATAGCGCCAATTAGACCCCTAGCCTGGGAACCTCCAAATGCCGTGGGTGAGACCCTAAAAAGCTAAAAAAAAAGGGGGGGGGAAGGCTATTGTTCAACTAAGTTTCTGTAATACTCATTTTTTTCTCCCAGTGAGAAGGAAAACAGGATGGTGAGAAGAGGATTATGAGCAAATTAGTCACCTTGAAAAATGACCAATCCTGTAAACTGGGGTAGGCCATATTAATACCAATTCACATCCGTGCCATGGATCTTCTGAGATAGAAGAATAGAAAAATTTAGTGTGTGGTTACCTTATGCATCATTACCGTGGTATATCAGAATTAAAATCAAAGTGAGATGGAGGGTCTCAATGGGGTTAACCTCCAAGATAGGAATGTGAAGCAGTGAAGGACCAAAGGATTAAGTAAGGTAGACCTGGCCTTTTTCTCAGTCTGATAAACTTTCCTCACTCTCCCACCTTTGACCTCCCCAACTCCTACTCCACAGTCTGCTGAAGTAAAGCCATCCATCATTTCTTGCATTTCTGTTTTCCAAATCTATCCATCGGTGACCAGGATATCTTCTTTTTGTGAACAGCAGCACTATTAGGCTAGAAGGGCAGATGGGTAGCTCGGTTTGAACAAAATGCCAAGCTAACTGTAGAGCTTGACCCTATCACCTCTGAGAATGACTAGTCTTAGATGCAGCTGCTACAGTTATTCAGCTGAAGTTAGACTAGGATCTCTATTTTTCCAGTCCAATTTAAAGCAAAGGAAAACAATGATAGAAAAGTTACTCTGACTCCAAGCCTACCTGGTGTGGAGCTCTAAATTGATTCTCTTTCTGCTTTACAGCTGCCTATGAATACCTTCCTGACAAAGTTCTTACATCTTGTTTAAGAAGATGTAAGAATGATGTAAGAATGATGTAAACAAGATTTAAGAATGATGGTCCAGAATCTGTCATTTTTTGCCACTAATTAACCCTTCTCTCTAAGTTCTACATTTGTGCCAACTACATTATTATCCTCTCTTTTCCCTAAGTGAACTATTTTGTGTTATTCCTTCTTTCACTCAATTATTTGCATATTTTCCAAAAGCCTGGACAGTCATCCTTTTCAGGAAATTTTAGAATTATACCTGTCTCCCCTTTCTCATTGTCAGCATTGAGATGTAGGCTTCTAATTCACAGGCACCAAACCCTTCTACCTGGTGTTTGTCTCTAGACCCTTTCTGTTTGATCACATTTGCTCATAGAATAGGCACAGCATCTAATATTTGATGATGTTAAAAGCTTGGACAGCAAGAGAGATCCCATGCATTTTATTAACAGGGTTTTATGAGAGATCATATGTTGACAATAGGCAAGTTAGGTAACGCTATGTGCCCCAGTTTCTTTTTCTGTTACCTGAGGTTAATGAGCTATCTCAGAGAGTTTCTATAAGGACTTAAAGGAAACTCTTTTAAAGTATTTAACATATGAGAAGAACTACATGTGTTGCTGTTTTATTGTGTGTTATGAAAACAAATCCACTTTTATGCTGATTGATTTAAAGTCTAGAAGTTTACTGCCAATTATTGGATACATTTTTTTTTACTCTGGTGTATAGACCTTCTATTATATCATTTTTCCTTGCCTAACCTTAATCTTTCCCCTCAGCTATGGGTAAACACTCAGTTGCAGTCTCTTCTCTTCCCTAGAAACCAAAACCCCAAGCTGAACTTTGTGAATGTTATCCCTTGTTTAGAAAACCAACTCTCTTCTTTTATAACTGAGATTTGCCTCAACTACTTCACATAGTATTCTTGGATGAATCCACCTCACATTCCACCACTTAAAAAATTAAACATACAACATACTCCAGTTCCTTATGCTGATTTAGAGATTTGTGATAGCATTGCTCTCTAGCTTTTGCATTCATACAGATCTTCTTAAATAGGTTATAAGTTTCCTGAGGGTAGAAACCAGGCCTTCTGCCTTTTTTTTTTTTTTTCAATAATTCTACAGTTCCTGGAGTAGTAAAGTAGATAGTAAGTGATTAAAAAATACTTGTCTAATTTAGTTGACTAATGGTTTAGAAATTTTCTATCTTGATTCTTTTGTATATACATTCTTGGAAAATGTCCAAGACAAAGGGGAAATAAAATTTCAATTCACTTTGTCTTGACTTTTTTTACAGCTTAAAATAGCTAATTAAAAACAAAATTCCCTACATAAAAAACCTGGCAAACTAAAGAGAACAGTGTTTGTCAAGAAAAGAAGATTTTAAAATATATTTTTAAACTTGTGAAAGGACTATTTTCCTCTACAGTTCTCAACCACTTGCCTGATCTTCTCCTTTCTCCCCAATTCCCTCCTATAACCATATTCTATAAAATTCTGCACAATGGGATTCCTTCTCAGCTTTGAAGCTCATGCTACCCATTTTCCCTTTTCCTGCAGCCAAGCTCCACCACCACTTCTGTTCCTTGAACACACCAGGCTCTCCGCAGCGACTTCAGGACAATTGCATTTGTAGTTCTGTTTGCCTGGAATGCTCTTTCTCTGACTTCTTTTTATCTGCTTCTTCCTTACATTCTTCCTGCTAAATTCAAGTGTACCTTTTCAGGGATCACTTCAGTGACTACCCTGTTTAAGAGACGGTCTTGGTCTTTTCCCATCACCCTCTATTATATGGTCTCTGCCCACAGCCTGAAATTATCATGTCTACTTTTTGCCTGCTTATTTGTTGCTGTCTACCTTCCCTAGTGTGTGTGCTCCACAGTACCTGGGTCTTTAGTCTCCATGTTTATCATTATATTTCTTATACTCTATAAGAGCACCTGATATACAATGGGCACTCAAATAATAATTGAATTGATAATGAGCCTATAATAATATGTTTAAGCTGCAAAATACATGTATTATCTATTGAGACATAAAATAAATAATTCTTTAAAAGGGTGTAGTGAGGTGGGGATATGAAATGCTGATCACTTATGTATTCTCTAGAGAGAGAAAAAGGATCTGGCATGAAAGTAGTCTCATATAATAACCCGATTATTTTGATGAAGCAAGGTTTCATTTTTCCCCAGCTGTGAAAGGACTAATGGATCCTGGGTATAGGTGTTTTCCTCCCATGCGTTTCCTGTCTATTGTATAACAGATGAAATGAAGAGAATTATTTTAATAGCTCTTAATGTTTTCAAGCAAAAGTAAAACATGTCTTGCCCTCAGAGCTTGCCAGGGTTTCTGACTCACTCTGCCAGTTAGTGTAGAGAGGAAATAAAATTTACCTCTGCAATTTCTGCAGACTTTCACAGATGTGGAAACAAAACAATGTCTTAGTTTATAGTGTATGATTCTACATGATGACATTTAATATATAAATTATATATTCTTACTAACCTAGGGAAACCTGTATACTTCCTTCTGTTCCCACTTAACTATCCATCTTTTCTCTTGCTGTCAGCTCTCCAGTTCTTGCAGTTCCCAATCTCAGATTTAAGTCTGATATTTATTCTTTTCTGGATAGCTTGGCTGATATTACTTTCCTGGTCTACATTTACCAATTTTATTTCAAGGTCTGGACCAAGTCCTATGTCTTCTCTGAATTGTTCTCTTCTAATCTTATCTTTTGTATTTTTCACCTGTATCCTTAATCATTTGATGTTAAAAGTTTCCCACTTAAAAAATATGTCTCTAATGTGTTCCTCCTCTAATAAGGATTTAAAGGTTCTGTAGGGAAAAAACTCTTCCATATATGTTTTTTCTCACCACCCATACTATAGCTCCTAGCCTTGTCTGAACCTATCCTATGTGGGTGGTCAGTAAATATTTGTTGAATTGAATTGGGCTAGCAGGTGACCATGGAAATAGTGGAAAATAGAAATCTACAGCTCAGGAGTTCCCATTATGGTGTGGCAGAAACGAATTCGACTAGGAACCATGAGGTTGTGGGTTGGATCCCTGGCCGCACTCAGTGAGTTAAGGATCCGGCGTTGCTGTGAGCTGTGGTGTAGGTTGCAGACATGGCACGGATCTGGCATCGCTGTGACTGTGGTGTAGGCTGGCAGCTGTGGTTCCGATTCAACCCCTAGCCTGGGAACCTTCATATGCCATGGGTGTGGTCCTAAAAAGCAAAGAAAGAAAAAAGGAAATCTACAGCTCAATTAGGGCTGTGTTTCTAACCTTCTTGCCCACTAAATCTTTGAAGAGAAGTTATCAGACTAACCTCTTTTCTTCTTGTAAAATCAAAGTGTTGATAAGAATAACCAAAGAATAATAGCTTGTAATTGAAAATTTTAGATATTAGATCAGTGAAATTGTTCTCATTAATTTGAATCTCTAATTGTACTAATTGTGCTTTCCATAGAGAAATATACACATATAATCTAGGAGACACAGCAGAAACTAAATAGATACTTGGCAATAGCTCATGCAAAAGAAATGTTGCCATACGGATTAAGCAAAGACTGTAAGATGTCTCAGTGTGTCTACTTGAAAAACCCACACTCCGTGCTTCTCTCTCAAAAAGCCTATGTTTTTCAACTACTGGTTCCTTTCAGCTCTCCCATATATAGGGAAATATAGTCTCTCATCAGATGAGCATTCTTAATTTTGATGATGCTTTTCTTTCCTTTTCTTGGTAAACGGGAAGTATCATACTACCACAGGACTTTTCTTGAGCTTAGTTTTATTGGCATACTATTTTTATTTCTCCACTTTGCATTTACCCAATTCAATTTTTCTGGTGAGTTTTAAAAATATTATTATTTTTGAATTCCATTTATTTTATTTTATTTTTTAATTTTTTATTTTATATTGGAGTATAATTTAATTTACAGTATTGTATTAGTTTTAAGTGTACAGCAAAGAAATTCAGTTATGCATATGCATATCCATTCTTTTTTAGATTCTTTTCCCCTGTGCTATACAGTAGGTCCTTGTTCATTAGCTATTTTATATAGAGTAGTGTGTATATGTTAATCCCAAACTCCTAATTATCTTTCCTCCCACCTTTCTCCTTTGGTAACTGTAAGTTTGTTTTTGAAGTCTATGAGTCTGTTTCTGTTTAGTAAAGTTTAATGGTGTCATTTTTTTCTAGATTTCACGTGTGAGTGACATATATGTGTCTTTCTTTGTCACTTACTTCACTTAGTGTGATAATCTCTAGGTTCATCCATTTTGCAAACTACATAATTTCGTTTTATTTATTTATTTATTTGTTTATTTATTTATTGCACCCATAGCGTATGGACCAGGAACTGAACCTGTGCCATAGCAGTGAACCAAGCTGCTGCAGTGACAAGGCTGGGATCCTTAACCTGCTGTGCCATAAGAAAACTTTTATGTCGTTGTTTTCTTGGCTGAGTAATATTCATTTGTGTGTATGTATCTTCTTTATCCATTCACCTGTCAATGGATATTTAGGTTGTCTCCATGTCTTGGGTATTGTAAGTAGTGCTGCAATGAACATTGGAGTGTGTGTATATTTTTGAATTAAGGTCTTCTCCAGATATATGTCCAGGAGTGGGATCACTGGATCATATGAGTGTTCTATTTTTAGTTTTTTAAGGAACCTCTATGCTGTTCTCCATAGTGGTTGTACCAGTTTACATTTTCATCGGCAGTGTAGGAGGGTTCCCTTTTCTCTACACCCTGTCAGCATTTATTGTTTGTAGACTTTTTTGATGATGGCTGTTGGCTGTTCTGACTGGCATGAAGTGATAACCTCATTGGAGTTTTGGTTTGCATTTCTCTAATAATTAGTGTTGTTGAGCATAGAAATTTTTATGTGATCTTTGGCCATCTGTATGCCTTCTTTTGTGAAATGTCTATTTAGATCTTCTGCCCTTTTTTCTATTGGTTTGTTTCTTGCCTGTTTCTTTGTTTGTTTTTTGGCTGCATTCATAACATGCAGAAGTTACTGGGCTGGGGATCAAACCCAAGCCATAGCAGGGACAATGCTGGATCTTTAACCACTAGGCCACCAGGGAACTCACTTGATTGGGTTGCTTAAAATTTATTTTTACATTCAATCTCTAATTTTCTGTTTCATAAAACTTTTTTCAAAGTAGATGGAACAAAGAGTATTAATATTTTAAAGAAGTCTTGATGTATCATTATAAGCAAATATCCTATTCTAGATACTCAAAAGTACAATGGAAGATTTTTTTTTTTAATTAACATACTTTTCCTGCTTCCCTGCTATAGCCCATACACTAAATGTTACTATCCCATTGCAGTGGTATCTCCTAGTCACTTTGGACTTCAGAAGGAGAGTTAAGAAGTAGCCTAACTCCTGGTGGCACCCTGAGGACGAATCTCACCAAGTTAGGGATTCCAGCTGATTGGGAGCAATGAAAATACCAATGCAGTGCCAGTAAGGGAAATATATTTTTTTTGTTTTATTTTTTTGTCTTTTTAGGGCTGCACCTGCGGCATATGGAGGTTCCCAGGCTAGGGGTCGAATCAGAGCTGTCGCCTCCAGCCTAAGCCAGAGCCACAGCAATGTGGGACCCAAGGCGCATCTGTGACCTACACCATAGCTCACGACAACGCTGGATCCTTAACCCACTGAGCAAGGCCAGGGATCAGATATGTATCCTCATGGATGCTAGTCAGATTCGTTTCTGCTGAGTCACAGTGGGAATTCCAGGAAATACCTTTTAATTTCAGAGATTAGGAAAAAAATTGTAGTTATATGAACTGCCTGAATCTAGAGACTTAACTGGGCAGGAGAGTAAGATACCTCCTTCAGGTCTCTTGACATACAATCCTGAAGAGAGGGTTTCAGAGAGGAAAAAGACAGGGGGAGACTGATAAAATCTTTATAACTCATGAGAAATTCCCATTCTGAAGTATTGAATCAATCCAAGAGAAACATAAACTTCATTTCTGGGGGCAGAAACACACAGCATTTTCATCTAACATGTTTGCACCATTCACAGTCCCTTTTGCCTGATTTAAATCCAGTCAAATATGGATAAGTCTATTTCAGAAAAAGAAATACCATATTGAGTCTCTTTAGAGTTGGAAAAAATCTATATTGGAATACACATTATGATAAATATTACAGTAATTTATACAATATAATGGAATATAAAGGCTTTGTGTACAGTAAATTTTCTTGATAATCCAAATTATCCTTCTTCATTGCAGCTTTATATTTTAATCATTTGGTGTGGAAGTTATTCTAAAGTATATTACATAATTATTTGCCTCTCTAAGCAGAGCATAATGATCATGATATACTCATTTTATTAATGACCAAGAGTCATATGAATGAAAAATAATTATTATTTGGTGCTATAATACAGAAGTATTACTTACAGTATGAAGTGAACAGAACCTTTGCAGTGACTCAGTCTAGTGCATAGGGAATTCAGTGTTGACATGGCATGATGTGAGAGAATACTATTCAATAAGGAAGAAGTTGAAAGGTTCAATGATTAAAACCTGGAACTTAATATTGAGGTGCAAACAACTTATAGATATACTCACCCCATGAGATCAAAACTCAATATTACTCTGTTGATTCAAAGTGCCTCTGAGGTAGCTTCATATTTCCCCTTAAAATTAAAGTAAATGTTTGAAATGGGCATAACTGATAGACAAACAATATCCTCCTAAAAAGATGGCTCTAGTTTACTCCGGTGTAGTTGGGATGATAAATAGGCAGTTTCATAATGGGTAATATACAAATGCCTCCTTTGAAGGAAAGGACATGGCTTTGCTGGACTAATACCCCATGTCCCAACAGAACTGAAAATTTTAAATGATATACAGTGAAATTTGTTATGATCCTGTCCCAACAGATTTACTGTAGAATTCGAACTATTTCTAATTTTAATTTTTCAGAGTTTTCCTGCCCCCAGTATATGTCTTCAGCAGTTAAAACTCACTACATTCATTTACAACTGAAGGAGCCTGTCTCCTTTCTAGATGGCATTCCTCTTTTCCCTCTTTATACCTCTGATCTGATTTCCAATGTCAAGACATTTCTTTTTTTGTTTTATTTGTTTATTTTCTTTATGGCCGTATCTGTGGCATATGGAGTTTCACACTCTAGGAGTCAAATCGGACCTGCAGCTGCCGGCCTACACCACAGCAATGTGGGATCTGAGCCACATTTGCAACCCACACCACAGCAATGCCAGATGCATAACCCACTAAGTGAGGCCAGGGATTGAACCTGTACTCTCATGGACACTATGTCAGATTCTTAACCCACTGAGCCACAGCAGGTACTTTGCAATGTCAACACATTCCTGGAGAATAAAATTGCTCTCTCTTTGTACTTTAATGTAAGGTAATCTTAGGGAAACAAACAGAAGTAGCAGTTTGTTTAGAGACAACCAAAACCCAATAAATAATAGCTCCAGGCTCTTTATCATACTCCTACTTGGTCTTTGGTAACTATCTGGAATCGTTCTCATTTCTCTTTTCCCAAAAAGGCTTACTTTTCTAGTAGCATTGAAAAGTGGCCTTCTGGAGGAATGTTCTGTGGCACTAACTAGTAATAGCTTTTTCTCTGAACTACAAGTCCTTTTAACTGAGAGACAGATAAAACCCTATCATCTACTTCATTTTCTCTAATTCTTTTTTCCCCTTGCCTCTAGGAAAAAAAAAATTAGAAAATAGTTGGCAGCACATTAAGGACACAGAGTAGAGAAAAATGTAGGTTCCTGAAATGTTTAAGGGAGATGAAAATCATCTACTTTTGGGAACTGCCTAACAGAATTTAGCTGGTGCATTAGTTATCCAAATTACCTCTTGCTTTTATCGCACAGACAATATACAGCTGAATTGTTAAATGATGTGCTTTTTTTTTTTTTTTTCTAAGAGCAAGATTGGACACTTAATCAGGTCAATAATTATTCACGCATTAGCACAGTCTTCTTCTTAAAGTGTAACGGTGACTCACTGGGTATATAGTCATTATTACTGATTAGCAGGAAATTATTTTTGCGCATCAGTGGTTCATGTGAAAACAGCTAAATTTATTATGCTGAGTTATTTAACAGTTGGACCATGTGAGAACTCTGGTGTTGCTGTTTTGATTAAGTCTTTATACATTTACCAGTAGATAACTATGGAAAACTTGCAGAGTTACTGTTAGAGCTGAATTTTGCTACCAATAGGTCCAACTTTCTGAAGGCCAGTATTCACTTTACACATCCATAACGCACTTCCACAGTTAAGTTACTCTACAGGTAAATTTATTTGAGAAAGAACTGGGAGCACAATGGTAAGTAATATGAAAAAAATAGTGGAATATAAAATATAAACATAGAGAATAACTATAAAAAGAGAGAAAAAAGTGAATAAGAAAGAGGAAACATAGAATGAGAAATAATAATTTCACCTAGTTTGAACTGTTAATTGGATGATATTTGATGAAATACCTGACATTCTCCTTAGTTTATACAATTTTTAATATTATAAATGAAAGATAACCCTGTTTCAATTATTTTTACATAGAAAACCTTTCAAAAATATTATAGATATATTCCAAGAATATGCTATAAATATATCAGCGTGTATTGCTAAAAGGTAAAGATTCGCTTTTAAACATGACTTCAACATTATTACATCTAAAAACGCGTTATAAATAATCCATTAATGTTATCAGATATCAGGTCCATGTTTAAACTTCACAGTTATATATATAATTGCTTTTTAATAAGTGGTTTAAATCAGTATAAAAACAAGGTCAAAACGTATTTATTTGGATATATCGCCTTAGTATTTTTTAATCTATAGGTTACGCTTCCTACTAATTTTTGTTCTTGCAATTTCTTTGTTGAAAACCAGGTTATTTGTGTGACTTGATCTGGCTCAGACTTGTAAATCAGGCTTGCTACTTTTGGCAAAAATACTTTATGTGGGGTGGTGTGTCTTTCATCAGGAAGTACATAATATTGGTTGTCTCTCTTTTGAGGTTATTAGTAAAGTATTTTGTTAACTTGAGCATTTGTTTTATGTGGAAGAGACATTTAAATGCTTGGTTGTTTCTCTTTATCACTTTGTAAATAATGAGTTTGTCTCTAGTGGGAATTCTGGTCAAAGAATAAATGCATAGGTAAGTTTGCTATACATTATCAAGTTCTTTTCTGCCGTTATGCATTCTTACTTATAATGTATGGAAGCTTCACCAACAGGTTATATTATGAACCTTTCAGAATTTTACTAGATATAAGCAAAAAATTGTATCTCAATATAGTTTAACTTGCATTTATTTTACTAAAATGTTAATACCTCATTTTTAGTCAGTTTAGAGTTTATTTTTTGGTGTGCTATATGATCATATCTCCAGGCTATTTTTATATACAACTATTGGCTTTTTTAAAAAAACAACTTTAAATATATATTAGGAATTATGGTAGGGTGCAAAACTGACCCCACTCCACTCCTTCCTGAATCTATTCCCTTTGTGATATTCTTTTTTCAGTTCCTTCTATGAAGATTGGGAGTCCATTCCTCCTTTGCTTTGAACCCAGGTTAGGCTTGGAACTTGTTTTGGTAGTAGAATGTAACAGAAGTGACCTTGTACTATTTGCAAGCTTCTGCCCCCTAGAGACCTTGCATATTCTTTCTTTTTCTTGGAACTCTGCCTATCTCCCATGTGAGCCAGTCCTGATTACTCTGCTGAAGGATGGGAGTCCACATGGAGCAGAGATGGGCTGTCATTGCTAGGAACTGACAACATGAGTGAGCACAGAAGAAACCAAAAGAACCAAATAACCCATCTAAACTTCCAACCTAAGAATCATGAGCTAAATACATTGTTTTTTGTCTTAAACTTCTAAATTTGGGGGTGTTTCATTATGTAGCAAAGCTCACACAAAGATTATAGGTCTTTTTCCATGAAGCACTGTAAACATTTTCTGGAGTTTGTGTGTAGTCCTTATAAATGTCTAAACAATTTAGGATTTTTACTTTGCATTTTTTTAACATTATTTTTTATTTCTACTTCGCTTATGCTTTCTGCTTTATTTTCCACATGAAAACATGGTTTTAAGTAGTAACAATCGACTGAACCCATCAGTTTATATCCTTCCTTTTTTATTTAACTATCAGAAACATGTTCATATGTTTCTGTATTGTGCTTAAAATTGCAAATTTTAATTACAAATCTTTTTATATCCTTAAGTTTACCATAATTTATAAAACTTTTTTCTTATTGAATCTTTGTTTGTTGGTATTCTAGATAATGTTATAATAAACAGCATTTTGCTTTATTGAATTTTTTTAATGATAAACAGACATGATTGGGATTACTGAATCAAAACATAAAAATCTCTATAGTTTTTGCTATATTTTGACTTACAGTTTTCCAAAGAATGCAATTTGTATTGCCACCAGTGGTAAATTCTATACTCTTCCTAGTTACAGATTTTTATTTTTTACAGATTAAATGTGCCTTTTTCTCAAAGTAATTCTTATAAATGGTTTAAAAATCAAATGTAGTAATATAAGGTACAAAACTGAAGTCTCCCATCTCTCCCTCCCCACAAAAGTTCTCTTGTCCTCAGTGAATGCCACTTTTAGTTTTTTATTGGTATGCGTTTTCTTGGGTATTTAATTAGGTTCCAAAATAACTCATTTTGAATATCTTCCTAAATTTGAGATATTCCTACTACAGAAACTGAAGGCTAGCTCTCTTAAACCCCTCGCATGCTGGTGTTCCTCTCACAGATATGTTTGTCTCCTCTTTCGATCTAACAAACCCAGTTTTTAACACTTAAATTGAATCTTTATTCAGAGCTTTTAATTATTATGCCTATGTATATTGTCTAATTCAGACCCAAATTGAGCATTTCTCTTGAGATTTTTTTATTGCACAATTTGTTTTTGTTTTGTGGAGTTAATTGCTCTTTATTATTGCTGCTATTTAGTTTTCTTATAAACTTTGGCTAAAATTTCCATACTCTTTAACACTTCACAGTCCCACTTTCCGCTAAATCAAAGTTGTCAAATAATCTTTTTTTTTTTTTTTTTTTTGGTAATAGGAATTTTAGAAAATCCTTCCCAGAACTTTAATTCTTAAATCTTCTACTTCAGTCTGCCTGGTTGTTCTCTAGGCTGGATGAATACCCATCATCCTCACACTCCTTGTTGTTCTCCAGGCAGCTCCCTTCACGTCTCACCTATATGCTGGAGCTACTATTTCATGGCTATCATAAAGAAGAAAACACGAAAACACACCTTTGTTGTTTGTTCTGGATGTCCAGCACCTGAGGTCTTTTCTGTGACTAGGAAAATCCCTATTCTTATGGACACTGAGGGGAAGTCAAGAGTGACTTACTGTACAGTAGCTGCAAAATGCTAGATTCTCATTTGTTTTCTCTGATACCCTTTCACCAGGGACACAAACTTGTGAGCTAGGATGACCCAGTTAAATGTATCCACGGCTGACTTTAACTTGGTTTATGATGGATAAAGGAAGGGACAGGGCGTGTGTTCTTTGGTAGTGCAGAAATAACACTGTTTGTAAGACTGAGTTCTTGGTTTCGGTAGGGACAGCTTAAGGCCTCCGGCCAACTGCTGAGGGGCCTTTGGTAGTTAACTGCCCTCTCTCATCCCTGTGATGTTCTTACTGCTTCCCTAGAACTGCTGCAGAAAGCAATGGTGGCCGTCTGGAACCCTGCTAGAAACCTTAATGATGTGATTCTCCCATATTAGTATCCTCATCTCACTTCCTACCAAGTGACTGGAGCCACCTATACACTGTGATTTCTCAGGTGTTCATGGGCATGATCCCAGTGGTTTTGTGTACAAAATAAAAAGGCTTCAACAACCCCTTTTAAAAAATCATTTCATTTCACTTCATTTCATTTCATTTCATTTATTTACTTCCATCTCAAATCTTTAATAACAAGATAGGATCTGGGGTTAGTTTTTGTGGTTGCATCTGTCCCGTTGGCCTTTGACATATTCTGTTCTGTGGTCCTTGGGGTACGTGGAGTCTGGCATGGCTGTGCTATTCCCTGGGTCTTGCTGAAAGGACTGTACACCCTTCTACCCTGGTGAGGACTGGAGAGCAGAACCATGCTGCAAACCTTGGAGGAGTCCAGGGCCGAATGGGTGAAGGTGAGGATCTTGTCCCTGGCTTTGAGGATTGGGTTCCCCACGTGGCTGTACATTCAGCACTCATATTCAGTTTACTTCTTGGACTTGCATGTTGTCATCTGCTATAGTTTTTTTTTTTTTTAATCTTTTCAATTATAGTTGACTTACAACGTTCCATCAATTTCTGCTATACAGCCAAGTGACCTAGTTTATATATATATATATATATATATATATATGCTTTTTCTCACATTATCCTTCATCATATTCCATCACAAGTGATTAGATATAGTTCCCTGTGCTATGCAATGCTATAGTCTTTACAACCATAGCCGTTTTGTCTCTGGGACAGGATGCTTCATCTTCTAAATCATGAGGGAAAGGGACAGAGGTGGCCAGTTGGCATGACTCTTGAGCAACCTCTTCAGCACAATTTGGTTGAAGGTGGTATCGATTCTCTGGCCGGAAACCTGTACAGTTTCTGACCAACAGCCTTTGGAAGATGTCCTAGATGTTGGGTTCCTGGTGCAGAATCTTGAAATCCTTGCTTGTGGGGACACAAGATAGAGCCTACCTCCCCTTTCCCACTTCTGACCTCCCATGCCCACTACAGCTCAAAAGATGTCACATTTCTTTGAGGATAGTGCATCGGTGGCTTGTTTTTCTAACCTTTCCAATGATTCTACAAATTACCCATATTTCCAGATACACTCTTTTATTTTTATTGTAGTACAGTTGATTTACAGTGTTGTGTCAATTTCTGCTGTACAGAAAGGTGATCCAGTCATATGTATATATACATTCTTTTTCTCATAATGTCTTCCATCGTGTTTTATTCCAAGAGATTGGATATGTTCCCTGTGTTGTACAGTAGGACCTCATTGTTTATCCATTCTAAATGTAATAGTTTGCATATACAACCCCCAAATCTTCATCCATTCCACTTCCTCACCCCACTCCCTTGGCAACCACAAATATGTTCTCTATGTCTTTGAGCCTGTCTCTATTTTGTAGATAGGATCTTTGGTGCCATATTTCAGATTTCACATATAAGTGATATCATATGGTATTTGTCTTTCTCTTTCTGACTTACTTCACTTAGTATGAGAATCTCTAGTTGCATCTATATTACTGCCAATGGCATTATTTTGTTCTTTTTAAATGGCTGTTTAGCATTCCATTGTATATATGTGCCACATCTTCTTAATCCATTCCAGATACACTCCCTAACTAGGTAATCATCTAGAATTCTCTTTAGTTGTTTGAAATTAGGAATTCTAATTGATAGAGAGCTTGAAAACATATGCACCTTGCTTTCTTATTTACTCCCTTGTTCACTGGAAAACATTCCCCAGCAGCTTCATGTAATTTTATGGAGGGAGAAATTTTTTGAGAGCATATATGTTGAAAAATGCTTTTCTATTCTTGCAGTTGATAGTGGACTTAAATTTTTATGTAGCAAATTGTAGTTCATAATTTTAAAAGCATGTTGACCTTGTTTATGTTTTGGCATTGCTCTTGAGGAAGGCTGATACTTTTTTTCACAGTCCATAGCTGGTTAAATTAGTCTCTCTCTCTGTACATTTTTAGGATCCTGCATTATTCTTCAGTTGATGAAATTTGCAGTTTTGATATGAGTTGATTCTGTCGTTTTTTAATTTTTTTCTCTTGTATTCTTTATGTTCTCTTGTATTTATGTTCTCTTGTATTCTTTATGTTCTCTTGTATTCTCTATGTTCTCTTGTATTCTTTATGTTCTCTTCTTTGTGTAGATCCATTCTTTCAATTTAATTTGGAGGATTTTTTGTCTATTCGGTAATTTTTTCCCCTCTCGTTTTCTCTTTTTTTTTGTTTGGAATTTC
Source organism: Catagonus wagneri (assembly GCA_004024745.2). Taxonomy (NCBI): domain Eukaryota; kingdom Metazoa; phylum Chordata; class Mammalia; order Artiodactyla; family Tayassuidae; genus Catagonus; species Catagonus wagneri. Next base: position 890,508 of record PVHT021183696.1, read on the forward strand.
CAATATATAAGTATTGGGCTTCCTGACTCCATATTTATTCTTATATTGTCTATCCTATTTTTCTTTTTAAAATTTTCTGAGAGATATCTTCAACTTTGTATTCCAATCTTTCTCTTGTTTTTAGTTTTTGCAATTCTTCTTCTTTTTTTTTTTGCTTTTTAGGGCCACACCCATGGCATATGGAGGTTCCCAGCCTCGGGGTCGAATCGGAGCTACAGCTGCAGGCCTACTCCAGAGCCACAGCAACGCGGGATCCAAGCTGGCTCTGCAGCCTACACCATAGCTCACGGCAACACTGGATCCTTAACCCACTGAGCAAGGCCAGGGATCGAACCCGCAACCTCATGGTTCTTAATCGGATTCGTTAACTGCTGTGCCACAACAGAGACTCCGCTATTCTATTTTTAAAAAAATTTACTTTTTGTTGAAGCATAGTTGCTATAAAATACTATATGTTACGGGAGTACAATATAGTAATTTACAATTTTTATCTACTCCATTTATAATTATTATAAAATACTGACTATATTCATTGTGTTGTACAGTCTATCCTTGTTGCTTATTTTATACTTAATAGTTAAGTTTATACCTCTAAATACCCTACTTCTGTTGCTTCTCCCCTTTCCCTCTCCCCACTGGTAACCACTAGTTTGTTCTATCTATGAGTCTCCTTATTTGTTATATTCACTAGCTTTTTTTTCTTTTTTTTAGGTTCCACATATAAGTGACACTCCACAATATTTGTCTTTCTTTGTCTTACTTATTAACTTAGCATAGTGCCCTCCAAGTCCATCTGTATTGCTATAAATGGCAATTTTTTGTTCCTTTTTATTACTGAATAATATTCCATTATGTGTGTGTGTGTGTGTGTGTGTGTGTGTGTGTGTATGTATACATACACACACATATATATCCTATCTTCTTGTTTTCTTCTTCTTCTTTTTATGGCCACACCTGGCATATGGCATATGGAAGTTCCTGGGCTAGGGGTCAAATCAGATCTGTAGCTGCTGGCCTACACCGCAGTCAAAACAACACAGGATCCAAGCCACATCTGTGACCTATGCCCCAGCTTGCAGGAATGCCAGATCCTTAACCCACTGGGCAATGCCAAAGATCGAAACTGCATCCTCACAGAGACAATATCAGGTGTTTAACCTGCTGAGCCATAACAGTAACTTCTATATCCCATCTTCTTTATCCACTCATTTGTTGATGGACACTTAGGTTACTGCTATGCCTTGATTGTTGTAAATTATGCTACTATGAACATTGGGGTGTATGTATCTTTTCAATTTAGTGTTTTTTTTTTTTTTTAATAAATACCCAAGAATAGGATTACTGAGTCATTTGATAGTTCTATTTTTAAAAGTTTTTTGAAAAATGTACGTGCTGTTTTCCACAGTGGCTGCACCAATTTTCATTCCCACCAACAGTGTATGAGGGTCCCTTTTGTCCACATCCTTCACAACATTTGTTATTTGTATTCTTTTTGATGATAGCTATTCTGACAGGTGTGTGTTGATCATTGTGGTTTTCATTTTAATTTCCCTGATTATTAGTGATGTGGAGCATTTTTCATGTGCCTGTTGGCCACTGCATATCCTCTTTGGAAAAATATCTATTTAGTTCTTCTGCCCATTTTTTAATCTAGTTGTATATTTTTTTGATGTTGAGTTGTATAAGCTGTGTACATATGTTGGATAATGATTCCTTGTTGTTCATATCATTTGCAAATATTATCTCCCATTCAGTAAGTTCTTTTTTCATTTCATTGGAGGTTTCCTTTGCTATGCAAAAATCTTTAAGTTTATTTAGATCACATTTGTTTATTTTTGCTTGGAATTCCTTTCCTTTACACAAGGGATCCAAAAAACTATTTCTGCAATTTATGTCAGAGTGTTATGCCTATGTTGTCCTCTAAGAATTTTATAGTGTCCAGACTTACATTTAGGTCTTTAATTCATTTTGAGTTTGTTTTTGTGCAGGGTGTTAGAGAATGTTCTAATTTCATTCTTTTTCATGGAGCTGCCCAGTTTCTCCAGCACCACTTATTGAAGAGACCATCTTATCCATTGTATATTCTTGCCTGCTTTGTCACAGATTACTTGACCATAAGTGCATGGGCTTATTTCTGGGCTCTCTATCCTGTCCCATTGCTCTATATGTCTGTTTTTACACCAGTACCATGCTGTTTAGATTACTCTGCTTTAGTATAGTCTGAAGTCAGGGAGTGAGTGACTCCTGCTCTGTTCTTCCTCCAGCTCTGTTCTTCTTCTTTCTTAAGATTGTTTTGGGTATTCAGGTTTTTTTTTTTTTTTTTAATGTGTGTGTTTCCATATAAATGTTTAAATTATTTGTTCTAGTTCTGTGAAAAAAAGCCATTGGTCTGAAACAGCCTTTTTTTGTTTTTGTTGGTAACATTTTGATTGGCAGTCACAGGAATAACAGTTCATTTATTTCTTTAAGGTCATACAATATTTAAAAATTTTGAATTTTGCTCCTTAAATTGCCCTGGTTGCTTTTTTGTCTGTATGTTTTAATTTTTTACTTTTTTTTCTTTTTTTCATCTTTTCTAGGGCCGCACCCATGGCATATGGAGGTTCCCAGGCTAGGGATCTAATTGGAGTTGTAGCCACCAGCTGACACCGCAGCCACAGCAACGTGGGATCCGAGCTGCAACTGCGACCTACACCACAGCTCATGGCAATGCCAGATCCTTAACCCACTGAGCACTGCCAGGGATCCAACCTGCAACCTCATGGTTCCTAGTCAGATTCTTTAACCACTAAGCCGTGATGGGAACTCCTGTTTTCATTTTTATTTATATTAGAGACTTTTCATGCTTGGCTGGTAGTCCTTGGCTCCCCAGTTATATTAAAAATGAGGCACTGAGCATACACTGGGGTCTTGTTTTCTCAAGTGGGGCTGCTTTATTAGTGGGTTTCACCCATGGGAGAACTGTTTTACATTATGTTTAAGGGAACCCCTATTGTTAGTATTGGTGGGATATTTTTTTTTTTTCTTTTAATCTTGTTTTTCTTTTCATTACCTGTCTGGGGATTTAGACCTGGATGTTAGTAGTCTAGGCACCAGGAGGGAGAAGGGGATGGTGAACTCAATGTTTAGTAAATCAAGTTATAATATAAATTTCATTTTTAGTACCTTATTCATCTGTTCCCTTCACCTATGCCTTATATTTATTCTTAGACCAGATACTGTATTATTCACCTTTTCAGAGGATAAATCCTTCATCTTTAGCACAGGTAGGAGAGAGATAACTACTAGGCTGCTTGGAGTGAGAAAAAAAATGATTTAGCAGCTCTTTTTAAAGACTCAGCTACTTAATCCTGCCTTCTGCTCTGCCTTGCAACTTCATTGAAGTAACTAACCCTTCCAGTTCCTGAGGCTCCTGTGGTCTGAAACTGCTGGAGTCTTATTAATCCCTCCTTCTCCTCACATATGAGCATCTTCCATTCAGATGTCCTGCATTACTAATAACTACCTATTTGGCTTCCACTTCCTAAAATTTAGTTAACATCTCTGCTCTCAATTGCTGTAGTTTTCTTTGACCTTGTAAGTTAATACTTTTTTATGAGACTGATGTGCTGCCTACTGTGCTAAGGAAGAAAATGAGTCTATCCTTTTTTAATTGCTACATTTTTTTGGTGTTTTAGATGGAATAGAAATAAATACATGTATTAAATTCAAAATGCCAACTAGAAGATTCTAAGTACATTTCTTTCACAAGCAAAAATCAGGTGCAAAAAAATCCTTCCATGGACAGACTGGATAATAAAACCTAAAGTGGGAATGGAAATCCTAAATTGTGTTAACTCTCTCTCAGCTTTTTGATATATCTACTTGTCATATATTGGCACTTGTTAGGATTGGTTTATTCTAGAATTGTATATTTTTCTGCATTCTCTCTCTATATTCAATATTAAAAATGTGCTTGTATTATTTTATCTTATATGCCTCACCTTTAACACTTTTCATAGCTAAGATCAGTATTATCAAAAGATTATAAATCTTGTTGCTCACATTCGAAATTCTAGTTCTGTGTTCAGTAACTTGGCTGAGTCCATTTATTGAATCTATGCTCATGACGTTACTTTACCATGATATCTATGTTCAGAAATACCTCTTTTTCCTCACCGTTTTAAAACTTATTCCTTTTCTAATGTAATTTATTTTAATTATAAAAATTTATTATGTGCTTAATAATATATATGTAACTGTTATGTATTATTAGTTATACACTATCCCTGTATTTTCTTTTCTATCCCTGTATTTTCCCTTCTACCTAGAAAGAAATTATATTTGCTTAGCAAGTGTTAAACATTAAAGATAAAAGGAAAACAAGTGTGGAAAGATTAAGGAATGTGGAATTATCAAGCATAGAGATGCACAGAAAGAAAAACAGAAGAAAAATAATAGGGTAGTTATGGGTGAAATTCTCCTCTGATGTAAAATAATTGGGTTTTTATTTTAATTTAACCATATTACACAGCATATTAAAAGCTGACTTTTTTCTTCTTTCAAAACGAGCTATTGGAAAATTATTGCTAAATGATATATGATGGTACAAACTCACCAGGGAAATCCAGAACTTTATACCTAACAGAATTCTTCCTTAAGAAGTTAATCTAAATGGGACCAAAAGACAGAGTATGTTGCATATTCTGTTTTTACTGTCCATGAACCACAAGTAAAGCATTTGCCAAATGTAGACATACCAAATGGATTACTTTAAATGAAGAATTCCTTTCTGGAGCAGTTTATACGATGTTATGCTAACATCCCTCTTCTTGTAAGCTCTCTGGAAGGAAAAGATTTCACAAAATTACCTATAGAAGTCTCTTTTATATATTTGTCATGAAGTTTTTTTTCAATGACTTGCTTTGTTATGAAAAACACTAAGCAAAATACCAATATATCTTACAATAGTTTTAAAATAAAACAAAACAAGTTATACAGGTAGAAGAAAAAACAAATATATTCAAGGTATGCTTTTAAGTAAATAAAAGATGACTAAATGCCTTCTGGCTCTGTTGCTAGTCCAGTATTACCATAAGCACTGTTATCTAGTTAGAGATTATCTACTTGTTCTTGACCCAGATGACAAAGAACCTTAAAGCATGTCATTTTTGTTTCCTGATTGGAAACTTATCCTATGGCTCCATCTTCCACCCCTTTTAATTTTTGGACAAGCAAGTCTGTTTTTCTTTATACATTTTTTGTTTGTCTAAATCAGGAATCAAACCATGAGTTTCTGAAGGCAATAGTCTTATAAATCAGGCAGGCTTGGGAAATTGGTATTTTTAACTTCTTTTCTTATAATGCTTCTTACTCTCATCCTCGTGGCACTTTGCCCCAGGTCACTGAATCATTTGCTTCATGTTAATTCAACTTAAGATATCATGTTTTCATTTTATGCATATAAAATTTTTCAGAATAGGTACTTAAAAGTTTTCACAGTTTTTTAGGGTTTAATATTCTATTTCAAGAAAAAAAATAACATACAGTATTGTCCTCCATTTTCATTTGTCAAATATGTCCTTTACTTTTTATCTTCACTAAATTCTGTCAGTGCTTTTCTTCCCTCCTAGGCTGTCTGCTCCAAAATGCACAGGGATTCTCTTTTAGCTCACTGTTATAACTCAAGCACCTAACATCCTAGTTTTTTATTAGTTGGCACTCAATAATTAATACATTATTAGACACATGAATCCTACTGTTGTGTAAAGGACACATAGTAGTTGCCCTTTACTTTCCATATTCTGTAATATTGATTTAACGTTTTTGATTACTGGAATTGAAGATGAGAAAATAATTGCTGAGTTGCCTTTTCAACAAGAATGCTATGTGTTCAGTGAGTAGTAATAACAGTAACACCTTATTTCACAGATTTAAAAATACTTCATTACCCCTCCTCCCCACACATACAAACATTTTAACATCTCTGGCATTGGAAAGTGTCTACAATAATTGAACAATATGATTTTAGTGTACATGAGATCCTATTTTTTCCTGTTATGGATAAGGAAATTTAGGTGCAAAACTTAAGCAACTCACTCAAAGGTATGTATTGCCTAGTAAATGATGGCATCTGAGCTGATATTATTCTAGACCAAAGACTGTGTTTTTTACATAAAGATACATCTATTCACCATATGTGAAATATACCTGGACAGAACTTTGAAGCAGTAGAAATAGAATAGAAATAGAATCATATATGCTAGAGTTGAAAGAAAATTTAGAGAGCATTTATTTGAATTCCCTTATTTTGTAGATAAGAAAAGAACCGCAGATAGAGTAAGTGCTCTAGATAATAGATCTAGAAACTTGCGGGCATAGAACTAGGACAAAAATTATGCATACCTGGGAGTTCCCATTGTGGCTCAGTGGTTAAAGAATCCGACTAGGAACCATGAGGTTATGGGTTCGATCCCTGGCATCGCTAAGTGGGTTAAGGATCCGGAGTTGCCGTGAGCTGTGGTGTAGGTTGCAGACGTGGCTCAGATCCCGCGTTACTGTGGCTGTGGCATAGTCCGGCGGCTACAGCTCCTGTTAGACCCCTAGCCTGGGAACC
>PVHT021183696.1:898102-927716 GCA_004024745.2 Catagonus wagneri
CCGGCGGCTACAGCTCCTGTTAGACCCCTAGCCTGGGAACCTCCATATACTGTGGGTGTGGCCCTAGAAAAGGCAAAAAAAAAAAAAAAGACAAAAAAATTATGCATACCTGCGTTGATAAATTCAAATGCTGCAAAAGAAGATAAAGAAAGAAACTGAAATCTCATTCTATTCCATCCTGGACATGTTTGACCTTTGAGAAATATACCGCCTATCCTCCACCTTTCAAATAGGAGTCGAAAATAGGGTTCATGATTTAAGATCTATAAAACTCATTCTTAAAATTATTTTGGAAGTCAAAAGGAAAATATTGGTATACAGATAATTCTTCTAATATGTCTCCTGTTATTTTTAATAAAGGAAGAAGAATTGCTATAGAAAAAATATAGAAAGACTTTCAAAATATCTATTATGTATTAGCAACTCATCATGCCATAACTCATTTAATCCACATCAAAAAATTTTGGATGAGATCTGGTTACTTTTGTTGCCATTTTATGAATGAAGTAGCAAAGAATTTAGATAGGTGAAGCAACTTACCAAAAGTGTGAAGATGAAGCAATTGAGGACTCGATTAAGATTTGGATCATTCAAACCCCATATAATTGAGATTCTGGCTGGGTGGAGGTAATAAGTAATGGAAGAAGAAAGCCAACGATAGTAAAATCCCAGGATCAATTACAGAAATGAGGACTGTAGTAACTTTGCATATTTTTTGACTGATATGTGTATGTTTGTGTGTGTACATACTTATTTGTATGTTACCATTTTCTTCCTCTCTTGCTTTCTTCTTATGTCATAAACTTGCCATTGAGAGTTAAATTTACAATTTTAAAATCTTTTGGTAAGAGAATATTCAGTGGCACACTTACTCAGTTGAGGAACCATTAATATAGCTGGTGATGGATATAGTGACTTTTTGGACTGTTTCTCATTTTTCAGGGAGGAATAAAATTTCTTTTAAAAAGCACAGCTATACATTGTTATGCAGTACTATGAAGTTATTTTATTGTTGTGTGGGAGTTAAAATGTGAGCAGCAGAGAACATGTGGAAGTTGAGAGTCAAAGGAGTGGACTGTGCTCCTTATGTATTTATTGCCTATCAGCTACAAATTAACCCTTTTTGCCTGCTCTTTGAAAAGCAATATGGGCCCTTGGACAATAAGTACAATGTTTAGCTTTGTCAGTACAGAGGGATGCAGAGAAAATGCAGAAGGAAGGGCTTTGTTTTCTGGTTTTGGAGTGCTTAGTCATCAGGCTCTTACAGTATGGATGACTTGTTCATTGCTTGGCTTCTGCAGCCCATGAAGTTGGCAACTGCGTCATTAGTCCCAGCTTCTGAGGTGCTTGGCAGCCAGGAGCATCTAGTGGAGAGGTACCTTACCGTGAAGAGCTTTCATAGATACATTAGAACACAGACTTCCAATAAGTTCTGACAGCTGGGCACCAGAGCTAATTCTATGCCTTTCAGCCAGTCATGGCTGCACCCTTTCCTTCAAGGTCTGTTTCTTAGCCCTGGGGAATGAGAAGGGGCAGGAATTCCTTAGGGTAGTCTGTCTCAGTCCTAAGGATAGTGACTGCTTCTTATACCTGCGATTTGTATATTTTTCAGAGTTCTCTACTTTTACTAGTCAATACCTCCTTGTTCCAGTCCCTCATTGTAGTTAATCATTCACTATATTAAACTGTCCCTTTTCAAATTACTGTGTTTTCTCTGATTAACTTGAGTATCTTAGCTCAATTTCCATTTTTTTTTAGACTGTTACCCTTTACTACCACTGCTCCTTTCCATTAATGGAGACAAATAAAAGTCGATAACGCTATGGCTTTGCATAGTTTTTTAAAGATAAATAATTAATACTTCAGGTAGCAGAATCATAGAATTTGATGATGGGAAAGAACATGAGAAATGATTCAATCCAGTCTTCTTTTATTGAGATATGGAAACAGCGGCCAAAACAATTTTAGGAATGTTGAGATCCATGTTTTGTCGGGTTGTATAACTGCTGCCTACCATAGAGTCAGTATCTAGTAAATATGAATGGAATTGAAATAAGCGAATTAACTCGGAAAATATTTATTGAGTTCTGTGCATGTAGCTACAGATGGAGTGCTGATTTTGACATAGTTCTTTCCCTCAAGAGAGTTTCAGGGAAATAGATTTGAAATCAGAATTATTACTTCAGTTATACCCAAGCCCTCATTATTGTGGTTATTATCACCAGGCTGAATTATGGGTTGAAATAAGAATCTGATTTCCTTTGTGCATACATTCTTGGGTTCAAATTTTCCTAGGAAACAGAATCATGTGGACATGTTTAAACTTAAGTTAATTTAACTCTAATATAGTTATTAGAAACTGCTGTCTTCCAGAACAAGCTTTGTATAGTTACCTTTAAAAGCTTAATTGCCAAGGTACACATTTATAGTTTTACTTTTTTGCTTATGGGAATATTATTTTTATGCAAGAGTCCTAAACTCCGTTTAGATTTTAATTTGGCAGAAACTTTCTACTCTACTTCCTATAATGGTGGATGACAGGAAATAAGGCCACAATCTAGTGGGGTCATATTGTGAAATACCTTGAATATTTAATGCTTATGGGATTTTAATAAATCTTGGCTGAAATGGTTTATGAATGCTGATCACCTTTAGAAATTTAATAGATGTCTATCTTTAGCATATCTTCAAGGATCTATTTCTTTGATAATATAGTTTGTGATAATCTATACCATTTATTTTGTTAATGCTATTTCACCAATCTCCCCTATTTGCAAGAGAGATTAGGACATATCTAAATCTAATAAGTATTTTTTAGAAAAATTTTGGTTGCCTTTTAATCAAATATGTGTATTTTAAAAATTCTGGACATAGAGATAGGGGCATTATAATTTTGCTGTCTTCTAAGTGGTTATGCTATCTTGTGGTTCAAATATATATCTTGCTGCTAATCCAAAACTTGGAGTAAATCTTGACTTTTAAAAAACAGAATTTCTAATAACTAATACATTTTAGGTAGAGGATTAACTGATAGAAAGGGCTTTTTCTTATGTAAAACTCACTAGTGGATAGGTAAACTGAAGGAGAGCAGTGAGTGGCTCTTGTAATTCTATTTCATTATTTTAAAAACTAAGAAAAATGAACAAATAAGCAACAGCTCTATCAAATAGTGATTTTAATATCTCTTGTTTCAAGTAACACTACTTTTGTAATCATAGCTTTAATCATTCACTTTGTGTCCAATATCATTTTGTTTATACTAATATTTTAATTGGTGACATAAATTTAATGTCTGCAGAATTTAATTCTACATCATGAATGCTTGGAAAGTATGTCCTTTTCTGCTTTCCCTTTCTCTTCTGATGTATAATTTTGCTTTCCCTTTCTCTATCTTGATGCTTCTCAGTTCTTAAACTCAGTTCCCCTCATGCATACTTACTACCTGCTTATTCAGACCTTCTACTGACCTATAAAAGTCATAGTAGACAAATCTACATGAATATAAGAGGGTAAGGATTTGATCCTTTGCTTCCACTGGTCCCTCCAGAGGTCATTTATTTTATGACAGTAATTTAAGAATGCTAACTTAAAGCAAAAAAAAAAAGTAAAACCTGATTTTAAATTGTAGGTAAAGCAGTAAAAAAAAAAATCTGTAGTCTATAAACAAGGGAAACCACATGTACCATCTTTATGTATTTTCTTTTGATATTTTTCTATATATTTTAGAGAAATAATTAGGATTATACTTGATAAAAATTAGTACCACGTAGCTTTTATTTTGTATTTTGCAAATTTTCCATTAGTAATCTTCGAAGATCTGATGTTTAATAGCTTCATGACATTTCATCATATACAATAGTGGTGCTATGTAAAAGGATTTTACATGGAACAACGATCATTTTAGATGCTGATGTAAAAGGATTTCCAGATAATCATACAGTGAAGGAGCTGGACTGCCCCATAATGAACCATGAGAACTTTTGATGTGTTGCATGTACCTTTGAGGAAGGCCACAGGCAGAGCCCCTGCCTTTACCATATTTTTACCAGCAAGAACATGTCCCTCATGTATCATTGATCTGAAGGGATCACAAAGGGAGAGAGACAAACCTGCCTCATGGGGTTGCTTCATTCAGTGAACAATAGAAGAAAAGGTTGAAACCTGTCTTACTCTCTAGCATGATAATTGCTAAACATGGAATCTATAAAAAAGAACGATGAACAATCTAAGGTGATTATATAAATTTATAAAAAGCCATCATTTGAAAGTAAATCAATACTATATTTTGATTTTAATATACTAAAAATGATAAGCTCTTCAGTTAAATTATTTTTTTCAATTAAAATCACCTCCCAATGTTTACAGTGAGGTGATAGACAGCAAAGGGACCTTCAAGTTGTCAGTGTGTCTGGCTTATTGTAAATGGCTATTTGATATAAAAATTCAATGTAACATCTCTCAAAAATATTTAAGATTTTATAAAATATAAACTCTTAGAGTAAAAATGTTCACAATAGCAAATTTAATGCTAAGCAGAGAGAGACTTTTCTAGGATGGAGGGTTTTGTTTTTACCCTGGTAATAATGGTAGACTGAGTTCTTGAACCAGGTTTATTGTTTTCAGTGGTGTAAAGTTGTTGGCCAACAGACATCATCATAGTACAAATCAGTAGAGGTTGTGACTATTTTGAAGCCATCTATTTTGCATATTTTAATATCTCATTTTAAAAAGGTCTGTGACTAATACTGAGATTTGAAAAGCCTTTTTATATGAAAAGATTAGTGGTTATTTCTGGCTTTAGAGTATACAAATAGATAAGCTACTTTGAAAGTAAAAGTTAAATGTGCATTCAAATCTATTTAGATGATAGAAAAATTTAATGATTTTCATGAAACAGATTTGAAGTAATTGTTTTGAGACAAAATGCTCTCTATATAATGGTGATATTACATCCTTAATATTTGAGCTATTTGACTCCTGGTGAGCATCTTTTATTGAAGTTTACCCAGATGTCTAAATTTAGCAATTGGAGATTTTTCTGGCTTTGCAATCAGACCTTGACTCTAATTTCAATTTCAACTTTTTTGCATAATTATTTTGAAGTTGATGTAATGGAGGAAAACAAAGAACACACACGTGTGGGAGAGAAACAGAGAGAGAAAGAGAAGAAACCAAGGCCTTCTTTTAAAATATCACTTGACGGTTTGCTAGGAAAAAAATCTTGCCTGTAAATGTTAACAAACCATGATAACAGCTCATGCAAGATTTCAAAATTATTTTACATTTATTCCTTATCATTTGTATAGTGTGCATTAACTTTAACAGATGTACATGTTTGTTTTATGCAAGATTCACTTAGGGACCAATCATTTCACTGCAGCAAAGAGTCTTTTTTTAAGGTATATGGTCAGAGTAAGATGTTTTTAAAAATTTGCTTTCTATCTGAGGCTCATTGTAGTCTTCAGTTAAAAGAGACAAAAAGCAAAAAAAATAATTTTTTTTTTGCTGGTTAGATTTCTATGTGAACTATAAACATTAGAACTTGAGTGAATTTAGAGCTCATCTAGTTCAATATTCTTCCTTCTACAGATGAGGATTCTTATGTAGAAAGAAGTGACCTGATTTTCATAAAAGTTCCTTATAGACATGGCTGGGAGTGAGGTGTGAGGCCTTTGTAGTTCTGGACAGTTCCTTGGCTAAAACCCTGTAAAGATGAATTTGTTTTCATTCTTGTGTTAAAGGCCTTTTGTATTTGTAGGTCCCATGCAAGCAAGTGCTTTATCACAGCCATTTCATTTATTATCTGTTTATAATAATATGCGTGTATAACATTTATGAGTATTTTCATTTTCTAGTAGATAGGTTTCTCTTTAAAACTGTAATTTAAAAACAGAATAGTTATAAAGCAGTGTCTTTTAAATAACAACATGAAGAAATACGGAGATTTTGTGTCATCCAAGAGCAGGCAGCATTACCTTGTGATTATAATAAGTAACCAAGTATGTATGCTGCTCAGGTCTTCTAAACACCACTTGAAATTGTTTAAATGACTTGGTAGGCCCCTTAAGCTATTAGCCTTTGTATTTCTTTATTGTAAAAAGGTGATGATAGCTGTTAACCTTTAACCTATATGTTGTGCACACATTGATTCCTCTTTTATTGAAATGTTCTATTCCTGGATATGTCTGTGTTCATGACTGGGCTGAATATTTTTAATATTATCCCAGCAGAGCTGTAGAAAGAAGTCTGAAAAAGATAAAAATTGATTCTCAAATCAGAATTTTGATTATTGCTCTGAACTTTTCCTAAGAATCATTTGACCAAACGCAGCCAGCTGTTGGCAAAATTTACCCTAAAATGGAATTCTGTGATTAAGTTAGTGGCTTTCAAATTTTGGTCTCCTGACCTGAAGCACCGTCACTTGGAAACTTATTGGAAAGAAAATGCTTGGGACCTACCTCAGGTGGGCTCAATGTGAAACTTGGGATGAGACCCAGCTGTCTGTGTCTTGGTGAGCTCTACATATTTTGATAGAGATTGAAGTTTGATAACCACTGGTCTAAACTAAAAAAATAAATAAATAAGATAAACCCATGGAAGTCAAACCATCCCAGACATAAGAACAGAATTTATGCTGGGCTGAATATATAGTTTTTGATGTTCACTTGCGGGGGTGGGGCAAGAGACTTTGGGCTAAGCCCACTTGGACTTCTTATACTAATTTTAGTTTACCATTGACAATGTTCAAAGAAGTCAGGAAAATTTTAAAGTTTGATAGCCAAGCATTAAGGTATTAGAAAAAGCTGAGGGAGATCGTTAAGGAAAATATGGTTGTTGCTGAAATGTTGGTATCAGAAATCTAATAATTTGTTCTGTGTACAAATAAAGCGAAGAAAGGGGGCACTCGGAAAATTTCGCACATGTTAAAAGACTATGATCATCTGAGAGTGTAACTAATGTTTAGTATTTGTTTTCATAAATATAAGTTTGATTTGGTTAAAATAATGACAGTTTTGAGCTTTAGTTCTTTGGGAATAGGGAAATCAAAGAAGCTAGAAGGATTTGCTTCATTAGAAAGGTATTGAAGTTTTATATACTTTACATTGGAAGTACAGTTACTTTTTTGTAGTGGAAATAACTTTTCTTCAGGGAATAGGAATTATAAAATAAACCTAAGTTAGTGCCAGGCACAATCTTTTTTTTATAGTTGTGGTAGTTTGAACTATGTTGCTTCTACTAGCACAGAAGAATGATACTGGCAGATGTGTCCAAAGTTTGGTTTGGACATTGTTGGCTGTGTGCCAGGAGTACTCAAAGTAGTTGTTTTTGGAGAAATCAAAGGCAAAATGCTGTGTCAGAATTACCTGGATGTCTTTAGTAAACTATTTATGTCCCATAGCATCACACTTTCTCCCGAAGTCCATTTCACAGGGCATCCATAAGAATGTAATTCTTAGATTATGTTCAATCTAATGTGAATTGGTCTTTAAGAATATGTCTTAGTTAAGTGCATTGTCATTTCGCCTGCAGTATTCATATATCTATCCAACATGGGTGGAAAATATTACATATCAGCTAAACTTTGATATCGTGTTGCTGTGAAAATGGAGGAAGAGGGAAGCTTAATAGTTTCAAACTGATTTCTTTTTATCCCTTTTGTAAGCTATCAAGATTTTTCTAGCTATAATGGATAATTTTTTTTCTCCAAACACTTCCACCTTTCTGTTCTTCTAAGTAAAACCATAAAAGATGTTAAAAGTGAGACTGTGAGTGTTTGAGAATTTGGAAGGCTTGGGTTGGACGATCAATAGATCTTTGTGAGGAAGAGGCCTATAAATATGAATTTACTATTGATTATTTAAAACCCTACAACCCTACTGTTGTCCCTAACCCTTCTGATTCATTATCATTTTATTTCCTTTTGTCGTTTTGGAGCTACACCTGCGGCATGTGGAGGTTCCCAGACTAGGTATCTAATTGGAGCTGTAGCCACCAGTCTACACCACAGTCACAGCCACGTGAGATCCGAGCCATGTCTGTGACCTACACCACAGCTCACGGCATCGCCGGATCCTTAACCCACTCAACAAGGCCAGGGTTCGAACCTACAACCTCATGGTTCCTAGTCGGATTGGTTTCTGCTGAACCGCAACAGGAACTCTGATTCATTATCATTAATGGAATGATGTAAGTTTGTTAATATCCAGTTTTTTGAGGATGCTGATTTTGTGAGAAGAAATGAAAGTCATCACTTTAGACTTTTGACCTTTTTTTTTCTTTTTTAGGGCTACACTCACGGTATATGAAGGTTCCCAGTTTCCCAGGCTAGGGGTCGAATCCAAGCTACAGTTGCCAGTATACACCACAGCCACAGCAGCGCAAGATCTGAGCTGTGACTGCAACTTACACCACAACTCAGGGCAATGCCAGATCCTTAACCCACTGAACAAGGCCAGTGATCAAACCTACAGCCTCATGATTCCTAGTTGGATTGGTTTCCTCTGCACCACGATGGGAACTCTGACTTTTAAATTTGGAAAGCATGTTAAAGAAGAGGTGGGGAGCCTTCTTAATCTGATCCTAGGTGAGCTGCTGTCAGGGCCTTTCAGTCCTGATTAACCCCTTCCTGGCTGTCAGCTCCATGGACACTTCTACCAAGGCTTTTCTGCATTGGCTCAAATTAGTGTTCTGGCCAGAGCCCTTGGCCAGCCTCAGTTCTTGCATGACTCCCGTCTCTCCTCCCAACATTCTCTTCCATCCGAGGTCTCTGTGGCCCTCTCATCACTGTCATCAGCTGTTCTGTCAGGTCAAGTCAGATCAGGAATGTTTTATAAGGGCATGATCTGGAGCTGTTCGGTTTGCCATAGGTAGACTCTGATCTTAGTGCCTAACTCAAAAGTGCTTAAGAAATCTAAATTCAGATCTTCTCCAGTTTAGAAGATCTGAAGAAGGAAACATCATGGAGAAATAGGGGAGCAAATAAAACTTCATCATGTGACATGGGTGAATCTGAATACAGCTTATAACTATTGTAATTTGTAGAACCATGGGTTGTATATAGATAGAGAAGTAGTTGTCTTATAATCTCAGCAAGGGAAGCAGTGTGGACACAAAGAACAAGGTCAGCATGTAAAGGATGTTCTGATTTAGCTTGGGCAGGAAGTTCCTATATAGAATAGTAGAAGAGGTTAAATGTCTGAAGCGCATGGATGATGGAAGATTTGTCTTAATGTGTGTTGAAACTGGTTTGATGTGGTTCCCTATTATGCTTATCTCTTCCCACCTTTGGGAAACCAGACATGATGACAGTATTTATACTGTAGAAATGAGAAAATGGTACACATTAGGGCTCCCATCTTCCAAAAAGAACCCAGAGAAACCAGCTGCTAAACAATTATAAGCAAATAGCTGCTTTGGATATTAGGTTTCAAAGGTGATAACTGTTTCTAGGTTCAAGTAAGAGATAACAAGAGAAAACTGAAATATTTGTAAGATTAAAAGCCACTACTTAACACCCATCTTAGTGAGGACGGTTGTGATGAATAGAAACTAAAAATACTGAAACTAGTAATTTCAGTTAGACAATAATATGGCAAAATTGATGGTTTGGGAAGGTTTGCTTGTTCTGCCACTCTTTCACACTAATCTGTTGCCTTGATTTTTTTTCCTTAAGTTTCCTCAAATCAGTGAAACTCCTCCCATTCTTAGAAAATCATCTTGTTTTAGGATAACTTCAATTCCATAAAAAACTATGACACTGAAAGTTAAAAATTCTATTTGCTTGTATGTTTCATATCTGTATTTCTCCTTATTAAAAAATAAATAAAATGGTTTCTTATGTAAATAATGCATTATAAGCAATTGGCAATGTATAAAGGTATAAAAGAGGATGCACCCATACCATGTGGATAGAATGCCACCGTTAAACATTCTTTTATTATTTTTCTAGAGATAATCTGGTAATTCCAATTTCCTTCCCTTCTTTTATTTTTCTTTGTAGTACTTACAACTGTCAAATAAAGATACTTACTTTTTTGTTTATTCTTTGTTCCCTTTTAGAATGTATCAAAACAACATAAATTCACTTATTTTTTCCTACTAATTTCAATATCTTATTTTTTACCTTAATTTTAAAAGCCATTTGTGGATTAAAAGAAATTTGAAATAAACTGTGAAGTTGGCTTCCATATCTCTTTTTTAAATTATCCCCCCCCCAAAAAAAAGGGAGTTCTCCTTGTGGTTTAGTGGAAACGAATCTGACTAGTATCCACGAGGACTCAGGTTTTATCCCTGACCTCGCTAAATGTGTTAAGGATCCGGCATTGCTGTGAGCTGTGGTGTAAGTCTCAGGTGTAGCTCAGATCCTGTGTTGCTGTGACGGAGGCCAGCAGCTACAGCTTGATTTGACCCCTACCCTGGGAACCTCCATATGCTCCATATGCTGCAGTGCGGCTCTAAAAGAAAAAAAAAATTCTTCCCACATCATTCAATAACTGTTGCTTTGAAATGCTACTGTTACCATATCATGAATTCCCTAAGTGCTTAACTTTGTTTCTTGTTTCATATTAATTTCATTTAAACATTCATCAAGTCATTCATCCTACAGATATTTACTGGATATTACTATGTACCAGGCACTATTAGTTGAATGGAATAGGAACAACAAGTTCTACCTCAGTTAATTAATTTATTTATTTATTTTTCACAACAGTGAGTTTTATTTCAATTATAGGTGTACAAAGATTATCACAAGTCGATGGGATACATTTTGTGTCCCAAACCCACAGTGCATCCCCCCACCCTCCAGATTGTCTTATTTGAAAAACCAAGGTTTTCCAAAATCTGTGAGTCATTGTCTGTTCTTCAAAGAAGTTCATTGTGTCACTTTAGTTGCCACATGTAAGCGGTAGCATTGGGTGTTGCTGTCTAATTGTCTGACTGGTTTCACTTCGCATGATAATTTCTAGGCCCATCCATGTTGCTATAAATGTTGTTAGTTCGTTCCTTTTAATGGCTGAGTAATATTCCATTGTG
Organism: Catagonus wagneri; assembly: GCA_004024745.2. Classification (NCBI taxonomy): domain Eukaryota; kingdom Metazoa; phylum Chordata; class Mammalia; order Artiodactyla; family Tayassuidae; genus Catagonus; species Catagonus wagneri. The sequence goes on from PVHT021183696.1 coordinate 909,137, forward strand.
TGTGTGTCATGTCTTCCCTATCCACTCCTCTGTGGATGGGCATTTAGGTTGTTTCCATGATCTGGCTTCTTCCCTCTTCTAGCTGCTTTAGAAGTAAGTTTAGGTTGTTTATGTGAGCTTTTTCTTGTTTCCTGAGGTAGGCTTGTATTGCTGTATACTTTCCACTTAGAACTGCTTTTGCAGCATCCCAGAGGTTTTGGAGTATCTATCTTTGTTGTCATTTGCTTCTAGGTATTTTTTAATCCTCTTTGATTTCCTCAGTGATCCATTTGTTGTTTAGTAGCGTGTTGTTTAGTCTTCACGTGTTTGTATTTTTTGCCATTTTTTTTTTTGTTGTTGATTTCCAGTTGTATAGCACTGTGGTCAGAGAAGATGCTTGATATGATTTCACTTTTCTTAGAGTACTGAGGCTTGATTTGTAACCCAGGATATGATCAATCTTAGAGAATTTCCCATGCACACTTGAGAAGAATGTGTATTCTGTTGCTTTTGGATGGAATGTCCTATGAAAATCTATTAAGTCCATCTGATCTAATGCTTCATTCAGGGCCTGTGTTTCCTTATTGATTTTCTGTCTGGATGACCTGTCCATTACTGTAAGTGGGGTGTTAAAGTCCCCTACTATGATGGTGTTATTGTTGATTTCTACTTTTAAGGTTGTTAGCAGTTGCCTTATATATTGTGGTGATCCTATGTTGGGTGCATAGATATTTAAAATTGTTATATCTTCTCCTTGGATTGATCCTTTGATCATTATGTAGTGCCCTACCTGTCTCTTAAAATGTTCTTCATTTTAAAGTCTATTTTGTCTGATAGGAGTATTGCTACTCTGGCTTTCTTTCAATGCCCATTTGCATGGAATATTTTCTTCCATCCTCTCACTTTCAATTTGTATGTGTCTCTAGAAGTGAAGTGGGTCTCTTGAAGACAGCATATATATGGGTCTTGTTTTTGTATCCATTCGGCTAGTCTATGTCTTTTGGTTGGGGCATTCAGTCCATTATCATTTAAGGTAATTGCTGATATATATGTTCTTATTGCCATTGTAATAACTGGGGTTATTGTTGCTAATTTTTTTACCCCGAAGTTTTAATATAGGAGTCTATATACAAATGAGATTGTTTTAAGCTGTTGCTTTCTTAATAGCACGTGCTTCTCCAGTGACCTGCATTTGTGCTCTCTTCTCACGATTTCTGATATTGGTAGCATAATTGTGCATGGATGATTTAGTATTTTTACTGTATATATGCCTTTACTGGTGCGCCTTGTCATTTGTGGTGGTTTTGTTTCTGGTTGTGGCCTTTTCTTTTCTGCCTAGAGAAGTTCCTTTAAGATTTGTTGTAAAGCTGGTTTAGTGTTGCAGAAATCTCTTAGCTTTTGCTTCTCTGTAAAGGTTTTGATCTCTCCTTCAAATCTGAAAGACAGCCTTGCAGAGTAAAGCAATCTTGGTTGGAAGTTTTTCCCGTTCATCACATTAAGTATATCATGCCACTCCCTTCTGACCTGTAGGGTTTCAGCTGAAAAATTTGCTGATAACCTTATCAGGGTTCCCTTGTATGTCATTTGTTTCTTTTCCCTAGCTGCTTTCAAAAGTTTCTCTTTTTCCTTAATTTTGGTCATTTTGATTAATATGTGTCTGGGGGTATTCCTCCTTGGGTTTATTTTATATGGTACTCGTTGCACTTCCTGGATTTGAGTGAGTGGTTCCTTTCCCATATTAGGAAAGTTTTCGGCTATAATCTCCTCGAATATTTTTTCTGTCCACTTCTCTCTCTCTTCTCCCTCTGGCACCCCTATAATACGGATGTTGGTGCGTTTAACATTATCCCAGAGTTCTCTGAGACTCTGCTCATTTCCTTTCAATCTTTTATCTCTTTTTTCGTCAGCATCAGTGATTTCCACTAATCTGTCCTCCACCTCACTGATTTGTTCTTCTGCCTCCTGTATTCTACTGTTGTCTGCTTCTAATGAAATTTTTATTTCAGTTATTGTATTTTGCATCTCTTCTTGTTTAATTTTTGCATCTTGTATTACTTTGCTCAGTGTTTCCTGTAAATTATCAGTCTTTGCCTCCACTTTATTTCCAATGCCTTGCATCATCTTCAGCATCAACAGTCTAAAGTCTCTTTCTGGGAGGCTGATAATCTCTTCATCACTGAGGTGTTTTTCTGGGCTTTTCTCTTTCTCCCTTATCTGGGTTAGAGTTTTCTGTCTTTTCATTTTTGTAGATTTTTGGTGTGGTGACCTTTTTGCCAACAACAGAGTTGTAGCCTCTCTTAGATCTGGTGTTTGCCTCCCCTGTGGCTAAAGTTGGTATGGAGGGGTCTTGCTGTAGGCTTCCCGATGGGAGGGAGTGATGCCTGCTCACTGGTAGGTGTGGTTGATTCTTATCCCTCTGATGGATGGGGCTTTGTCTCTGGATGAGATTAGAGGCTGGCTGTGTGCCTGAGGCGTCTTTAGGCATCCTGTTTACTGATGGGTGGGGCTGAGATCCCACCTGGATTATTGTTTGGCCTGGGGCTTCTCAGTGCTGATGGGAGGGACCAGATTTTCCCAGAAATGGCCACCTTCAAAGAAATGTAGGCTGATGAATGTTCCGGAGAGCTTCACCTCCAATGCCCTTCCCCCACAACAAGCCACAGTCACCCCTGATTTCCCAGGAGATCCTCCAAGGATCACAGTCAGGTTCCAACTGGATTCCTCTGGAGACTGCTTTGCCCTGGGACCCAGTGCACGTGAAAGTCTGTGTGTGTCTTTCAAAAATGGGGTCTCTGTTTCCCCCAGTCCTGTGGAGCTCCTGCACACAAGCCCCACTGGCCTTCAATGCCAGATGCTCCGGGGGCTCTTTCTCCCTGTGCCTGATCCCCAGGCATGGGGGTTTGACGTGGGGCTCAGAACTCTCAGTCTTGTAGGTCAGTCTCTGTGATGCAGTTACTTTCCAGTCTGTGGGGCTTCCTACCCAGGAGGTATGGGGTTGCTTCTATCGCATAGTCACCCCTCCTACCTCTTGATGTGGTCTTCTCTTTGTCTTCTGGAGTAGAATGTCTTTTTTGGAAGTTTACAGTCCATTTGGTTGAAGGCTGCTCGGCATTTGGTTTTGGTTTTGTTGTTTTTTTGGGAGAGAAGTTGAGCTCCAGTCCTTCTATTCCGCCATCTTAATCCAATCACCGTTAATTTATTTTTTAATTTAATTTTTTCGGCTATACTCTCAGCATGAAGAATTTCCTGGGCCAGGGACTGAACCCAAGCCACATCAGTGACAAAACTGGATACTTAACTGCCATGTCACTAAGGAACTCCTTAGGGTTCTTTAAAAAACTATACATATTTCAGTCTAGCTTAGTCGGGTGCATCACATTCTTTTTAAGTTCTTGCTTGTGAATCTAAGAGTTAAGTAGTGCAGTAGTGGAGGTGAATATGATAATGAAAACCAAGGGGGAAGAGCAAGGGGGATATGGAGAAGAACTAAGAAGAGAAAAGTGAAAATCTTGATATGGGGCAAATAGAAAATAATTGTTTGCCTCTGACTTTAAAGCCTTAAATCACTCTGAAAAGAAAAATCTATATTTAAAATCTGTGTTAGAGATAGAATTACTCTAACATATTTTAAAAAAAATTTACTCTTTCAAAATTCACATTCATTCACTTATCTGAAGAAAAAACTGAGGTCACATAAGAACAAATTTTAGTATAAAAATTAATAAATAAAAGAGAAGTTCCTGTATTTATGGAGCTTGTTAATTAAGAAGTCAGAAATGACAGCTATAGCACTATGGATACAATAACAGAAGCATGAAAAAGGAAGTTTCATCAACTCTCACAAAGGGAATGGACAAGCTTTTCAGAATAGGACTAATGAGCTTGAACTGGGTCTTCATATTTGAATATAAATTCCTCCAAAAGGAAAGTAGAGAATGTCACACAAGTTCAGAGATTTCTCTGGATTGAGACAGAGAGTGAATTTCAGGAAAGAAAAAGAACTTGAGCAAAAGTTTAGAGAAAAAAAATCACTTGTGCTTGAAGAAGGGCCAGGTGCTTAATGCACCTAAATAGTCCTATTGTGTAAGTGTTGGGGAGGGGGTGGGGGGTGAAGGCCAAAAAATATATTGGCTTGGGCCATTTCTTAGAAGATTACATGTGAAAGACAGTTGGCTACGTACATATCCATTGAAACCTGTTTCTTTACCAATGAAATCCTAATTTTTTTCACAGCAATAATATACCCAAGAAAATGTACATTTCTAAGACTTCTGGGGGTGACCAGATAATACAACTATTCATATTTTTACTTACTTGAATAATTATTTATTGGCATCTGCTCTAAGACAGGCACCTTTCTAGCCACTGGAAATACAATGAAAACAAACAAAGCAGACAATCTCTAATCTGGATGAGCTTAATTCTAATGAGGGAAAGGGAGGAAATTTAGCAATGTGTCTATGAGTCAGCATTGTGCCTAGGGTGTTCAAGCAAAATCAACAATAGTAGGAAAGAGGGTAGAGGCTCTAGAATTTTGTGGGCATTTCACTCTGTGTGAGATTGGAAGCCACTGGAAATTTTGAGCAGAGAAATGGCAATATCTGACTTGCCTTTTAACAGAACCTCTCTGCCTCTTGTGTTGATAGCATATTGTAGGGGATCAAGGTTGATAGCCAAGAGGCAAGTTATGAGGTTATTAGAGTCATCAGTGAGACATGTTAGCGATTCAGACCAGTGGGGTATGAGGAAAGGTGATGGGAAGTGGTCAGTGTCTGAATACTTTTTATTTTGAAGATGGGGGAGGGGGGAGTTCCTGAGAGCATATGCATGTGAGAATGACATAGGAATTGAAGAAAATTATCAGTTTATCCTAAATTAATGATAGGTTGATATGACTATTATGAAACCCAGATGAGAAAGATTTGGGAGAAACAGAGTTTTTGCTGCTGCTGTTCTGTTTTGTGTTACTTATTTTTCTAAGGTATAGACATGAGAGACTCTGTTTGGGACATGTAACATTTGAGAAGACTATTAACACTTGCATAGAGCTGTTAAAATGCCACTTGGATTTAGACTGGAGAGAAATCTTGATTGGAGATATTTATTTGGATCTGTCAGCATAAGGGCAGTGTTAAAGCATTGACAGTGCAAAAAGTCATCAAAGGACTGGGTATACATAGAGAGGAGAAGAGAATAGCCAAGTTTTAAGGTTTTCCCTTGTAAAGAGTTCAAGTAGAGGGGGGCACTAGCAGTGGAGATGTAGAAGGAGCAGCCAGTAAGGTAGGAAAAAAACTAAGAGAGTGGAGTGTTCTGTATGTCATGGATATTTCAGAGAGGACAGAGAGATTAACTATTTCAAATGCATACTGTAGTACAAGCTTAGGGAACAGTAAAATGACCAATGAATTTGGAAAGGTGGAGATCATTGGTGAGCTTGACAAGACATTGTAGGGGAGTGGTGGAAGTTAAGATATAGTTTGATTGAGGGCAAGGGAAAATGGGAAGAGAAATATTGGAAACAGTTTTGAGGCATAAGTCATTTCTTCAAATAACCGTGCTATAAAAGTGGGTGGGCGCTATAAACCTGAGATTTTTTTGAAAACTAAGAGGGAAGAAGGACAGCATGTTTATTTGCTGAGTGGAAATAATGAGACAGAGAACAATATTCTCTGGTGGGTTAAATAGATGGAGTTCTTGTATATATGAGAATATTTTGGGAAAAATATCGTCTTGAAGCTGGTAGGTGAGAAGATGTGATGGAAGCTTATCAAAATGTCTTGCTTCAGATTTCTCAGGGAGGTATGAAGCAAAATAGTTAAGCGGAATACCAAGATGTGCTTTGGAGTTATAGAAGCTTCAGTAGAGGAGAACATATGAACTTGTACTTTTTGGGCAATGGGGAAATGAATGAACTAGGAATGATTTCTGGGGAGCAAGAGGCTCCTTTCTACTCGTTCGTACATGGATTAAGGATGCAGTGATGAAGTTACAGCAGCGATCTTGTAATCATGACACAAGAATTGTGAGGACAAAAGTTTCACATGAGTAAAGAGAAAAAACCTTTAAGCTATTGTGTAATTTCGGAGCTATTCTACCCTTCCCCCACTTACTTCTAGACTTCATGGTATATAACAAAAATGAAATGTCTCTTTGGTTATTTGGTTAATCCTTGGCAGTTAGATCTCTGAATATTATGCTCCTGAACTCTATCCTAACATATACCACAAGACTGGACTTAAACTTTGTTAGATGAAGGAAGTCACTGAAGTTTTTAAAGAAGGATATGACATGACTGATACTGAGATTTAGAAGATCACTCTAATATGGCAGTTAGATTTTTCCCAGAATATATATTACCTCTATTCCTCGATAACACTGGTTTGGCTTAGAGTCAAAAGCATCATATAAAGTCTACTGATGCTTGTGACAGAAAGCATTTTTCAATCAAAACTCACTGAAATATGGTGTAAACAGGTTTTTTTTTCTTTTTTATATTCTTTTCTATTATGGTTTATTACAGGTTATTTAATATAGTTCCCTATTTATACAGTAAGGCCTTGTTGTTTATCCATTCTGTATATAATAGTTTACACAGTCGCTTTTCCTGCTGTGAAATTTTCGCTGGTGAATGCGATAGTGTTAAAGATGCCTGAGAATAAATTACTGAGGGTCTTCAAGTTTATAAAATATAATTTAGGTTCCTATCGTGGATTTTAGATACCCTGCCAATGTCCCCACATAGACAATAGTCAGAATGAAGAGTGGCCTTTAAAATATCATAAAAGTTCCATTTTGTCATTGAAGATCCTATATTCATTTTGGGTTGGTCAATATGTAAGTCCTTTAAATAATCATTTCTTGTGAAATAAAAGATTTTAAAAGTTGGGATTATTTAGCATCATGTAAAGTTTAGCATGTAATAATCTTTCCATTAACTCTATTAAAATTCTGTCAGATGTTTTCCAACTCAGGGTAACATCTGCACAGATATGTGTGATGGTATTCAGGGGGCCCCTAGACAGTCAATTTATTTCATGGCAATAAATTAAAAATACTTTTCAGTTTAAAATAACTACCAGTTTATGAAGTGACAAAATGCTGACTCTTGATTTTGAAGATACATGAAAAAGACTAAAAAATGTAGCTTTCTAAATCTACATCAATAGTTAAATCTTATTTCATTGATTTGTTTACCCATATATTTTGATTTCTTTGTGCCAGACATTGGGCTAGGTGAAGAGAAAGAAAGCAATGGACAGGAAAGACAGGCCTTGTCAACAGAAAGCAAACCTATTTTATGAAAGAAAAGAAGAGAACTAATTTACTGAGCATGTACCAAGTACCAGTCACTCTGGACCAGACCCTTTTCATATATTTTACATACTCACTGCTCTCCTGTCCCATTGCTTAGTGCAGGGCCATGCAGATGGAGTTCCACCAATAAGTGAATGTCTGTCTAATTAAAAATAGTTGAAGGGGAGTTCCCATTATGACTCAGTGGAAACGAATATGACTAGAATCCATGAGGATGTGGGTTCGATTCCTGGCCTTGCTTGGTGTGTTGGGAATCCAGCGTTGGGGATCCAGCATTGGTGTGAGCTGTGCTGTGGGTGCAGCCCTAAAAAGACCAAAAAAAAAAAAAAAAAAGAAAAGAAAAAAAATCAGAGTTCCCATTGTGGCTCAGTGGAAACGAATGTGACTAACATCCATGAGGATGCAGTTTCAATTCCTGGCCTCGCTCAGTGGGTTAAGGATCCAGCGTTTACATGAGCTGTGGTGTAGGTCACAGACAGGCTTTGATCTGGTGTTGCTGTGGTTGTGGCATAGACTGGCAGCTGTACCTCCGATTTGACCCCCAGCCTGGGAACCTCCATATGCCATGGGAGAGAGCATAAAAAAAAGAAAAAAGACAAAAAAAAGTTAAAGGGATTTAGAAATGAGCATAAAGTAGTAGCCTCTTGTTGAAAAGTCAACAGTGAACTGTATTTGAAATACAATCATGTAACCTAAGTATTGTAGCACCTGGGAGTTTCAGTATAATGGAACATTATACTAGATTTTACCATTGCTTTAGCTATTATGCAATAAACATTTTAAAAATCACTGCCATTAAGAGAAACCTAGATATATGATATGAATGGCAAAAAATCCTTTAAACATAAATAATTCATAATTATTATAGGATAAATAATGTATTTTTTTAATTTAGATGTTGATCAATAATTTGTGGACTATCCTGGCTTTGTTAATATCATTTTCTTTATCTTCCCTTTGCTTAACTTATGAAAGTTTCCTATTTCCTATCACTTTTTCTTCAGAAAATTCTTCAAACGTTTGATGAAGACAGAATTAATGATTAAATGAGATATTTTGATGTCACATTCTAAATACCCAAATAACATATATAATAATATTATATATGTATGTGTATATATATCCCTTTTATATATAATACACACACATATATATGTGTGTATGTATACACACACACATACACACACACACACACACACACACACACACACACACACGGACATACACTCATACATACATATATGGAAAATTGTTGTAGTTGCGTAGATTTTTTTTTTGTCTTTTTGCCTTATCTAGGGCTGCACGGCATATGGAGGTTCCCAGGCTAGGGGTCTAACAGGAGCTGTAGCTGCCAGCCTTCACCACAGCCACAGCAACGCAGGATCCGAGCCACATCTACAACCTACACCACAGCTCCCGGCAACGCTGGATCCTTAACCCACTGAGCAAGGCCAGGAATCCAACCCACAACCTCATGGTTCCTAGTCGGATTCATTAACCACTGAGTCACGACAGGAACTCCATGTAGATTTTATTGTTGTTTTATTTTTATTTTTTATTTTTTTTATACAAATGGTCACACCTGTGGGTTATGGAAGTTCTAGAGTCAGGGGTCAAGCCATAGCCACTATAGAAGCAATGCTGTGTAGTTATGTTGTGAGCCACAAGGGAAGTTCTATTGCTCTTTTATTATTGTTCTTTTACTCAATCTTCTAGCATTTGCATTGCTGTTTCTATTTTAGAAGGTGTCATATCATTTGCATATTACAAGGGAAATCTGCTTACAAGATAGTATAAATCTTCTTCATGTGGGAAGATAGATGATTTTATTCTATTACCTTTTTAGTAATTTAAATTGCATTAACCAATAGAATAATATTAATTTTTTTTTTTTTTTTGCTTTTTAGTGCCACACCTGTGGTATATGGAAGTTCCTGGTTAGGGGTCAAATTGGAGACCTGCCACTGCTAGCCTACACCAGAGCCACAGCAGTGGGGACCCAAGCTGCATCTGTGACCTGTACCTCACCTTAACTCACTGAGTGAGGCCAGGGGCTGAAACTGAACCCTCGTGAATACTAGTTGATTATGTAACCTGCTGAGCCACAGTGGGAACTCCTAGTAGTAGTAGTTTTATTAACAAATTCATACATTTAAAATTTTAAAATAAGTCTTAGAAACAATTAATGTATGCCTCTCTTTAATTATTGTTAAACCCACCTGGGCAATAAGCATAAATTTTAAGCAATATATGATATTTTAAAAAGCAGTATCAAAATACCAGTTTAGTTATTTAATCAACGAATTAACCACTGTTTTGATGCTCAGTACTGTTGGTATTTTTGGATTGACACGTAAGTGACCATGAGGGTGCTTTTTCCTTCATGAAAGTTCATGACCGCAGCTACAGAGGAAATGACATTTCCTAAACTAGGCAGTTGCTTGATATGAAAATATTTTCTAACGAACTGTCAGGTGAAATGACATGGGGGGAAACACCCAAAACACCAAAGAGGAGTAAGTGATAGAAAATATCATTTGTACATGAGTAGATCAGAATTTCCATCAAGCTTAGACACCTAAGTGTTTTCTATGGCATAAGAAGTTCCTAAATAAGATCTTTATTTTCATTAAACAACCCACTGATGACATTTTTACATGAAAGACACTGCTATTTTGCTAAAGAAGTAAATATCTCTGAAGGTTTTTGATTTTTTGTTTCCATTTACTTTTTTATGAAATAATTTGGAAAGTATATCAAAATCCTGGAGTTTTATGCATTTATTGTTTAAAAGAAAGTGTGCATCAATAAATGCAGCAGTTAAAGTTATAATAGTCTTTAATAAGGTACATTTATTATTGGTAAATATCATGAATTAGTAATTTATATTAAAATTCATATTGAGGTCATTACTGATGTTTCTATGAGTATATGGACTTCTCTACAGATATTATATTTTCAATATAATATTGGTTATCAAGCTATCATTTATGTAGATAACTAGATATATATGTATATATATGTGTATTTGTATATTTTTTGTAACAAGATATATAGGGACTGTTTTGGGGAAAGGGAATCTTGAGAATTATTTTAAGGCAAAATTTGCTTTGTAAGAGACATGGAAGGGAGTTCCTGTCGTGGCTCAGTGGTTAATGAATCGGACTAGAAACTATGAGGTTGCGGGTTCGATCCCTGGCCTCACTCAGTGGGTTAAGGATCTGGCGTTGCCGTGAACTGTGGTGTAAGTCACAGATGCAGCTCAGATCCAGTGTTGCTGTGGCTGTGGCACAGGCCTGAGGCTACAGCTCCGATTCGACCCCTAGCCTGGGAACCTCCATATGCTGCGGGTGCGGCCCTAAAAAGACCAAAAAGAAAAAAAGGAAACATGGAAGGTCATGAGACTGACATGCTGCCTACTGCGCTAGTAAGGCATGTGATCCAGCAATCCCATTCCTGGGCAAATAGCCAGATGAAACTTTAATTCAAAAAGATATGTGTGGGAATTCGCATTGTGGCTCAGCGATAATGAACCAACTAGTATCCATGAGGGTGCAGTGGGTTAAGGATCCAGTATTGGCTATGAACTGTGGTGTAGATCACAGACACAGCTCAGATCTGGCATTGCTGTGGCTGGCAGCTGTAGCTCCGATTAGACCCTTCGCCTGAGAACTTTCATATTCCACAATATAATAAATAAAAATTGAAAAGATACATGCACCCCTATGTTCATTGCAGCACTATTCACTATAGCCAAGACATGGAATCAACCTAAATGCCCATCGACATATGACAGGATTAAGAAGATGATATATCTATATCTATATCTATATCTATATCTGTATCTGTATCTGTATCTGTATCTGTATCCGTATCCGTATCCGTATCTGTATCTGTATCTATATCTATATATATATATCTATAGATATAGATATATATATGAACACTACTCAGGCATTAAAAAAGGTTAAAATAATACAATTTTCAGCAACATGGATGCAACCAGAGATTCTCATACTAAGTGAAGCAAGTCAGAAAGAGAAAAACAAATACCATATTATATTACTTATATGTGGAATCTAAAATATGGCACAAATGATCCTATCTACAAAACAGAAACAGATCACAGCCAAGGAGAGCAGATTCGTATTTGCTGTGGGTTGGGGGAGGGGAAGGGAGTGGGATGAATGGAGAGTTTGGGGTTGTTAGATGCAAACTATTACATTTAGAATGGATAAGCAGTGGGGTCCTACTATACAACATAGGGAATTATGTCTAATCTTTTGGGTTAGAACATGATGGAAATAGTATGAAAAAAGAAGTCATATGTATATGACTGGGTCACCCTACAGCAGAAATTGAAGGAACATTTGTAAATCAACTACACGTTAATAAAAAACGTTAAAAAAAGAAACCGAACAAATTTAGTCTATAATGACATAGGAATTTGGGATAGATATTATTTTTTAAATTATAAGCGATATACAATGTTCTGCACATTGATTTCTTGGTCTATAAAGTGGGGCTTGACAAGGAGGGGGGCTGGAGAGGGGACTGAATAATATTACTTGAGCTTATGGTCTGTTTTTATAGAATTATAAATTTCTGAGGTATAGTTTAGACTGGGCATGAATTTATTCTTTCTTCATAGTTCTTTGGTTTACAAATTGGTCATCTGGCAGCTTTTTGCTCTCATGAAATATACATTTGCCTTCCCAAATGGAAGGCAGAGAGCTTTTTTATTGAAATAATTAAGATTTTTATTGCTAGAAAACAAATTTTAAAGCATTGCTATGTAATGTTCTAAGAATTGGTAAATTTATAAATTAGTGAAATTTAGATAAGCAAGTTAATTGATAAACAATCTTTTAAGAGCCATTTTTACTATGTTGCTAGAGAGGTAAATTTCTCTAAAAAAGTTATATATTTTCTTTTTGTCTTCATTTTTTTTGTAAAATAACTTGATAAAATGTATTATATTCTTAGATTTTTTTGAGGGTGTGTATTTATTGTCACAGATGCAGAGATTAAAAATTTTCAAGAGTTGAAAAAAAAAAAAGGAAATCAAAGTGCCTAGAAGCAATTTAGTAAATTAAAACTTTAGTCTAATAATTGGGTCATATATTACAGGGACTGCTTTTGTTGGCTTTTCTAATAGTGTCCAGACACAGAATCCAAAGACTCAGGATAGACATTATCCAGGGTGGTTGTTATTTGTTTCTCCCATGTTCCTGTGCTTGAATAAAATGAAGGGAAAGAATATAGAAAAGGGAAAACCAAAAAAGGGAGGAGAATACTGTGCATGAGAAAAGAAAAAATCAAGTTGGAATATTATGGAGGAAGCAATAACATCTGCACACAATAGGTATCATTAAATATTTAGAATTTGGTAAAATATTATTTTGAAAATATCTGACTTTCAGAGATGATTACTCACCTAAATTTATAATAATGGTCAAAATATACTGTATTAAATATTTATTAATGCAGGGAAGTGTGTTTTTCAAAAGGATTTATGTATAAACTGGTCCAGTCATCTGAGAGGTCATAATTTGGGACTGACAGTATGGTTGGAAGATGGATAATTATAGACTAAACACAGAGTAGTGACAGGGAAGTAAGATTTTTTAAAATTAAAAACTCAAGATATTTTGTTGGTACAAAAACATTTAAAATCTTGCTTAAGAATGTAGACTCTGAGTCACATTGCTTATATTTCAAATACAGGACTCACTTACAAGCTAGGCAATATTGCACAACTGTCTGTATCTCACTTCCACATTTGAAAAATGAAGATGATAATCAAACCTAAACACATAGCATTTTTAAGAGGATTAAATTGTATACCTGTGTAGTTGTGTACAAATATGTGATTATATGATTTTGTTTTTGTGATGTGTATAATTGTGTGAATGATAAGTAAGTGCTTACTATGTGTATGTGACTATGGACTGAATGTAAGTGTATATGTGAAAGTGTGCATATGACTCTGTGTATGTGTGTATATATCTGCGTATGTGGTTGCATATGTGATTGTGTTCATATTTATATGCATATGTAATTTGAATATGCAAGTATGTGTGAAATTCTTGGAGTACTAGACACATAGTAGGTACCCCATGGAAATAAATTGTAGCTATAGTGGTAATTGCATTGAAAGAGGGAGGGGGAAGGAGGAAGGACAGGGGACAGATTGAAAACATTTTAATGATAGACATTTTGAATGAAATTAGTATCCTTTTGTTTGTGTTCAGAAGAGTGAAGTCCAGTTAGTCAGCATAATGGTGAGGGATTAATTTAATAGCTACTGAAAAGAGGACAAAGAAGTACAAAGTAATACCTCAGAGAGAAGTGAATGCTAGTCTCAGATGTAAGGAGTGAATGAGATAATTATTTGTATCTTTCTATCAAATTTCCTTGATTTGATTCTGGGAATCTGACTTTTCTAATGTAATTTTTAACAAGTAGTATTTTTCTCCATTCTGCTGATATGTTTCTATGGGTACGTATACCCATGTTCCAAAATCATTTAGGTTACATGGACTTAGGGAAAAGTTTCTGAAATATTTCAGCAGTGCTTTAGAGGGTTTTTATTGTTATTATTTCCTTCTGATATCACAATAAAATTTAGTGTATTTTAGGATTAAGAAACTATGAGTTTATTCTGCTGGCCTGTGAGCTTTAGGGTTAACCCTGGACAATATTTATTAAATGTCTTCACAAGAAGAATTTATGTCACTAGGAGGATGGTAAATACAAAAGTTAAATATACCAAGGGTGACACATGGTTGATAACTATCTTTACTTCTGCTTGCCGCTAACTTTGCATTTTAATGTTATTTAGATTTTAGATGAAGAAACATGTTCTGTCAACATGTGAAAATGCACCTCATTTTGCTTTTACTACTCAAATTTCTCTTATCCCGTTCTAATGCAAAATACAGAATAAATCTTGTCTTACACGGAAAACTTATAAAGGAGTTCAGATGAATCGAATAAGTCTGTTTACGAAGAAAACCACTGAGGAAGGTGCTATAACAATGATACACTTATACTTACTAAATTTTTAGATTTCTAAAACATGTTAAATCCATTGACCAATTAGCTCACATATTTGTCTCTCATAGATAGTATTATTCTTTTAATCTTTTAGTTGAAAGCAAAGATTTGTGATTAAACATCTTTCTTTTGAAGAACACAAAGTATTTCTGGAAGTTACCCAAATTCCATCATTTTCATGAAATTTGACAAATGGGAAGCATTGATATTTTCATGTTACAGCTACAGAACAGGAATGAACTTGAGGTAGATTGATTTGCTCAAGGTTATACATATAGTGAATTGGTGGGAGAATAGATGATTTGGATTAGCAAAGCCAATTATCATATGAGTTGAAAAGGCATTTTGCTTGAGAAGGTAAGTGAGGGAAAAGGGTTCATTCAGATATACTTAGTGTAGCTTGTACCAACTTTTGCTTTTATGTTCCTTTATATTTTTACCCAAACATGGAATAATATTGCCTAGAGATTTCAGAACAGTCTAGCTTTATTTAACAGAATTTTGTCTATGTTAATCTCCATATACCCAGGAAAACATAATCCTTAGCATTTTCCAGAGATGCCAGAATGAAAGCCAAATTCTAATTCATTAATTTCAAAGGAACCAGTGTGTGTCCTTTGAAATACTTAAGGAAGATATATTTGCCTCTTACTATTTTAGAGAGAGTCAACTTCTAGCCACCTTTACAACTAAGACTTCTCTAAAGAAGTGTTCCTTATGTTACTTAATCTGTCCAGAAGGTTGGAAGTTCAGGCTGATATGCATAAAATGAATCAAGGGTAATTCAATATATAAATCATTTATTACCATTTTCTGTCATGATAATTTCCTTAGAATCTCATAATTAATGCCTGGGGGTATTAACTGAGCATTAAATGTTAGACTCCAGAGGTATAAAGAACATGAGAGACGAGGCTTCCTCTGATTCCTTATGATTCATTTAGAGAAAGAGAAGATGTATTTGAAAATAGAACTCAAATAATTAGGTACAGAGTACTAAATAAGTGGTAAAGCCAGTGAAGGTGGGCACTGGAATTTAGTAGAGAGGTTAAAATAAATTGAAGTAATTGAGGGGAAGTTTCATTAAAAAAAATTAGAAATAAGTTGGTCTCCAAAGAAAAAGTATGACTTAGAGCGAAACTGACAAACAGATTGCTGTTTGAGTGAGAATTCCAACTGATAAGTAATGGCTTCCCAGGTCAGTGTGAAAAGAGTATGAGACCAATTCAATCAATATATCAAAATATCACCTTACTTGATATGAAAATTCATTTGCAGACTATTGCTCTTATTCGAGGCCAAAATATGCCTTCCTACGACTTTTAAAAACTAAGCCTTGGGATTTGCCTCTACAGAGATGTGAGTGTACCGAACAGATCCTTTTCAAGCCAGTTGCTTGGAGAATTTCAGGATTCTTCACAGGCAGTTGAGGTGGGATAAAAAAAAAGAGAAAGAGCAAGTACGGACAAATAATGTATTCTACTTTCAACTGGCAGAAAGGGCAGGAATAGGAAAGGAATGTGCTCTGTTTACAGGCAGGTGATTTCCAGAGGGAAAGCAAGGGTTAATATGCTTGGCCATGTGTGCACAGTGCCCTTTACCACAGTCTCTTCTAAGTTATTCCTCTGTTGTGGGAAGGAGTGATAAGAGAGTTGGAGAAAACTACCAACTTTTTCCTTTTATTCTCAAGATAGTGTACATAAAGATGGAAAATTTCTAGCACTTTTCATGGTTTTTTTTTTTTTCAGCCTAGGTAAGAATGCAGGGATAATATCTGTTATCCTGTTATGTTTTTTGCATGTTAATGCTATTATATTATTGTGAGCTGGATTCAGATACTGACTACAACAGTGAAAAATCTGGAGACCCTAAGCAAATCATTAGACATCTCCAAGCCTCATCCTGTTCATCTGTGCATTAAAGATAACACTTTCTGCCTTGCCTACCTTACAAGATTTTATAAGGATAAAAATATAGCAATAGAAAATTATAAAGTGCTTTACAAATTAATATGTTTTATAACACCTCTGAGACAATTAAAGTGTGCTATATAATCATTCATTACCTAATGCCTAATTTAAAATGCCCTTTCTTGTAGGAACTTTTTTAAACTTCATTCAGTATTCACCTCAAAACCTTGTTTTTTTTTGGCCATGCCTGCAGTATGTGGAAGTTACTGGGCCAGGGATCGAATGTGCATCACAGCAGTGACCTGAGCATAGCAGAGATAATGCAGGTCCTTAACCTGCTGGGCCACAGAGAAACTCTTCAAAACCATCTTAAACACACAGCCGGTGGGCCCTCTAGAAGACACTGCTTGATGATAATTTGGACGCACCATTGTCTCTCATCTAGACAAACACAGAATACTAAAGAAAAATGCAAACTTATTGGGGGCCACCAGTTGTCCTTAACTGATTATTAATATATATAGAAGTATTACAAAATTGGAATTTGTTTTTAATAGCTTATATTTTCTTTTTAACTAGAGAAAATATTTATGAGATTAATCTCAGTAATATTCCTTACTGGTTATGTACCATTATTTGATAATCTTAAGAGGACAGAATCTTATATAAGAAGTTAGATGTTAGTGTGGAAATGGAAAATATAGCTCATTGGTGTGTTTCATTACATACTTGTCATTATCTATATTGGTGCTATTAAGTGTCAGTGTATCAACTCCAGACTGCCTTCAGCATGAGCTGTGTATTTTTTTAACAGCTAGTCTTTATTCACACCTCTATTTTTAGTAGATATTGTTCAATCTTGAAGTGTAAAAAACTACAACACTGTCATCCTTTTTAAGTACAGCTTGAAAACACATTCTTATGAATATACTCACTCTCCCCCAAAGTATACTTTGGACACTGAAACATTGACTTGGGAACAGATTGAAAACTGACATTGTTTTGCTCTTACAAATAATTATTTTGGAACTAAATAAAATAATGTTGGTTGTGTTATATAAATACAGCAGGTTCCTAAAGTCTTAGTTTTATTTTACTTCAAAATATTTGTCAGTAACTTTGACTAATAAATAATTTTTTTAAAGTGGTAAGAGTTGATCTATGTAATAATTTGTCAGGCATATCTATTTTAAATGCATACATACATACACAAACATGCATATATGCTGGGCACTTATTATCAAATGCTATAGTATAAAAGTTTTTTTTTAAAGAAAACTACAAAGAAACAAGTACGCTGTCCTTTTGCCTCATTAAAGATTATGCTTTTGGAACTTGGGAAATGGACCTGTTTCTCAGACCTTCTTCTTTATCAGAAAATATAAAAAACTAGGATATATTTTCCTTTAAACTTGGTTTCCTGTTAATTCCAACTCCTCACTTTCTAGGTCCATTTGTGACCCAATCAATATTGTAAATAGCAGTGGCTAATTCTTGACTTCCCTTACTCCCTGAAGACTGGTGCATAGATGACCTTGACACCTTTCTTTGATTGCTAGAGATTAGAGGAACAAGTGAGTCACAGGAATGAATATGTGACAGCGGAATCTATTTAGTGTAGCCTGCCTTCTTTTCAGAAGCCACACAACTGGTAAGAGCTGCTAGGGTCACCACTACAGAGAACCAGCTCTTTGCTCTATCCTGAAGGCAAAAAGACTTAAATGATGCATCAATGGCAAAAAAAAAAAAAAAAGGTGTAAAATGCTGGGTGAACTCCTTGCATTCTTCAGAGGTCGTGACAATCACAGATCCAACTCTGCCTTACATAATACTGTGTTATTATAAGTATTATTAAAACTAATAAATGTTCTCAAATTGAAGCTATTGGTAGGATTTTACTATTATTTTGAACAAACTCATAAAAAGCAAAAGTGAACCCGTATTTTTGATAAGAAAGAAATTAGTCAAAGATAAAGACCTAGTGTTTGTAGCTGGGTGGCAGATAGAAGGAGCCAAGATTAGAATCATCCAGTCTATAAAAATCATCATGAAGTTTCTCCTCAAACAAATGCTACAGAGAAATTACTATAAAATAATTTTCTTGGGCTTTTTTTTTTTTTAGACAGAATATTAACTAATCCTGAGAATGTATTTACAGAGCAGTTGGTACAGAAGAATAGTGGTAACATCTGAAATCATCACAATATTAGCATTTCAAAGATTGGATTTGCTAGTGATATTCTTTTATTCACTTAAATACTATTGCATATTAGCAGCATTCTTTTCAAGGCTGAATTTGTTCTCAGCAAATTATAATT